>OZ037931.1:939419-1051983 GCA_964035575.1 Rhynchopus sp. YZ270_cl-10
CCTGGGGTATGAGTGTCATGGGCGCAAAGAAGCTGGATAATCAGTTCGGCGCAGGCACGTCGTACAATACATGGCAGAGCACAAAGCACTACGCAGGGTTCTACAAGGGCGACATTCTGGCTGGGGTTGGGTACACAGACCTGACGGACCTGAACACATCGACACCTATCGCACAGAACGACATTTGGTCTGCGGAGTGGACGTTTGGTGCCATCAACATGTGCCAGACACTGTCGCAGCAGTACAAGGAGCTGGGGAGGGATGACTACGCTGAGAACTTGCTGCGCGACGCACAGAGCATGTACAACGAAGTGTCGAAGCTGTGGCCCGAGGGCCTGCGCTTCCCTGACGGCTCGTACGTGTACGCAAACAGACGCTTCTTCATCCCTTGGGGATGGTTCTCGAACCCGATTTCTGCAACGTGCTCCACCGCCTGGTCGGTCCTCCAGGAAAGGAACTTCGACCCGTTTGACTACGGTGGAGGCAACAAGCCTGCCCTGCAGACACCACCACACCTGCAGAGGAGGAGAGGGTACTGAAGGGGGGGTCCTTTAGCTGAGGCAGCCGGGTGACGAGCTTTGTTGTGTTTGTTTGTGTTCAGCGAATCTAATGTTGCGAATTTTTTGAAAGCAAAGACTGTGGTCAATATGCTCTTTGGATGTAATAAAAATAAAATTGAGAAAAAAATAATGTACACATGCATTGACGAAGATAGGTGAACCAATGGTCGAAGGTTCGTGCGAATGGCTGGGACAGAACGTCCCCTTTCTTTAAAAAAAAAACGGTATTTGACTGTCTTTTCGAAATTTATTTTTTCCCCCACTTTCCCCGCCCAAGAAACGCCCCCCCAGACTCACACCAGAACGGTTTTTGGAACAACAAAAATATCTTCAATCTATTTTATCGTTTCGCTCAACGCCTTTCTTGTTTTTATTTTATTTTTGTTTGGAGCAAAGGCAATTCTCAAACGTGATTCTTTTCTTTTTTGTTTTTGTTTTTTTTTTTGCAGGAACTTTTTCTGTTTTCCTCGCTCCATTTGTTTTCCTTTTGAAAGATGCGAGGTTCTTCATCTTAATATAAAAAACACTTCTACCTTCGCCCTTTTTTAAAGGTGCCTACAGCACGAGAGGATCTAGGGTTGTCTTATTATTAACTTTTCTTTTATTGTTTAGCGACCGGTGCAACAGACGTTTTTGTCTACACAAACAGGCGTCCAACTTCACTTTTATTTGTGATGGTTTTTTCGGCACCGAAGGTGGCTTTAATCAACAGTTGTATAAAATCACGGGTTGCCGACGATCGTAGTACGAAATTTTACGATCGTACTACAATCGTCGGCAACCCGTGATAAATCAACAGATTCCTTTTTTTTAGATGTGTACACGAGAGGCACATTCATCTTTCAAGTATTCTCTTTTTTGAAAAATTGAAAAAAAAATTGAAAAAAAAAAAAAAATGATGACCTGTAGACACCTTGTCTTTTTCTCGTGTGAACTCCATGCAGCCTTTCCTCCTTTTATTCCGAAGCTTGCTTTAAAGGAGAAATAGGGTACGGTCGCCAATCATCCCTCAAAACAGGGGGATTTGGTGCAAAATCAACGAAAACAACTTTACCTACCCTATTTTTTGGTGATTTTTAATAAATCACCGGAAACTTCTTTTAGCAAAGAGATGTCTGCATCGCGAGACATACATTTCAACTTTCAATTCTGTGAACTGAAAGTATGTGAATCTAAAAAACTTTTCTTTCTTTGCGCTTTAAAGCCAATGGTCGTGAGTTCGATCCCCACGGCGGGGTGCCTTCTTGGCACGCTGCTAGAAGAAAGCTTTGTATTTCAAGTCAATTTTTTTTGTTTTTTTTTTTTTTGTTTCGAAGAACTTTTGTTTTGTTTCCTTTTTTTTTTGTCTGGTACCCCCCCCTCTTCCACGTTCACCTTTGACTGCCACACACATACCTTGAGAGGCAAACCACCTCCCACCCCCCTATGTCAAAACAACGCCACTTAACACTCTTTTTTGTCACCTTCCCAAAAGACAGTTCTGTTTGTTTTTTTTTTGCGTGTGGATCTTCAATACATTGGATTTTTTTTTTGATGATTGATTGACCTTGTTGTGGTCAAAATTATCGTGTAAAATGTTCTGTTTTCGTTTTTTTTTTTATAGGAGTTTTCTTTGCGGAGGTGTCAGTGCCTGCGTCCCAGAGGCGTTTTGCACTAACTTCACTTTCTTCTCTTTGTTCGAGCCCCTATAGTGATGTTTAAGTCGTGTGTATTTTCTGGAGATGAGGGGGGGATTTTTTTTTTTGTTTGGGCAGTAGTACGTTTTCACACAAAAAACAGAATATTAGTTTTGTGGTCGGTTCCCACTTTAGGAAATGTCTGCCTTCTTGATTTTTTGGACCCCTTTTGGGCCCACTCATTTGCCAAGGCATTTTTTTTTTTTGTGTCGACTTTAAAAAAAGGGAACGAAAAAAAGAGAGAAAAAAAATCCACTCTGTCTCTCTAGAAAACTTGCCTGAGTGATCTGGGAGCATCTTTGAAAACGTTGCTTGGTTCTTTTAACAGATGGTGTGTGTGCACTCCCTTTCTCCCCCCTTTTTTTTCTTGTGTTCGACAAAAAAAAAATCACTTTCCACCCCCTGCAAGCAAGGTAGGAATAAGTAGTTCTGTACTCAAATTTGTCGACCCCGAAAAAAAACGTTTTTTTTTTTGTGCATTTGTAAATGCGATCACCACCCCCCCCACCCGAAGATGCCAAGGTTGGGCACCTGAGGTCAACGCCTGCATTACAGTTTCCGCTATCTAAAGTTATTTTCTTCATATGCATGAGGGTTGTCAGATGTACACAAAAAGCACCATTCATCTTACACATGGCGTGCCGGAGGAGGGGACTATATTGACATGCTCCTTGACAGGTGTTTTCAGGAACGCCAAAAAAAAAAGAATGTTTGCTTTTGTTATGAATTCTTGGAGGACAATACAATACCCACCTGACGGATCGCCAAAACACCGGTAACACCCCAGTAAACTCAGGGTCAAAAAAAATCGGGTGGAAGACTTGACAAAACCGCCATTGGCTCAAATACTCTCTCCCAATGCTTCAAGCACCCCTCCCAACGCATAGGCTACCATCACGCTTCCACCTGTGTTTTTCCGAGCTACACAGCGATTTGTGCAACGAACGGAATGCTGCAAAATAAAACTCTACTAATTAAGAAAGGCTCTTGGGCAAAAATGTCCAAAAATTTAAAAAAAAAAAAATACCCCCAAAGTAAAAGGACCACGGCAAAAAAAAGGTGGGTTCAAACTGAGAAAATTACTGACTGTGAGGACACAACTTCAAGCTTTCTCTTTTTTTTTTTTTTGACCCCAAAAATTTGCCTCCCCCCGTAATGGTCATTTTACCCCCCCAAGAGCTTCGCAAAAAACGAAACAAGAACATTGAGTTCCATCGACACGCGCATATATTCCACATTCCTCTCCTCCTCCTCCCTTCCCCTCTTCCCCATCCCCTCCCCCCCTCACACTTTTCAAACAACAACAAACATACGCATCCCCCTTCCATTTATTTTAACCTATTTTCTGATATATATTAATCCACTTTCCTCTGTGTGTTACACCCTGTAGTGCTTACTGTTTGTGTTATAAATAGTAAGTATATGAATGTATAATCCACTTTCCTCTCTACGACACGGTGGACTGGTCATGGCCATGACTCAGCACACCCCCTCTCTACTGATTAATCACCCTACGCTTTTCAGACAACAACGCAGCCACTGTATATACCATACTGCCCCTGATGTCCGCATCAGACGAGATGTGTGTCGGTGCGCTGGTAGAGGTTGTTGAGAGCGGGGACCTGGTCGGTCTGCGGGGTGAAATCACGCAGGTCAACGGCACCTCTGTC
This sequence comes from Rhynchopus sp. YZ270_cl-10, assembly GCA_964035575.1. Classification (NCBI taxonomy): domain Eukaryota; phylum Euglenozoa; class Diplonemea; order Diplonemida; family Diplonemidae; genus Rhynchopus; species Rhynchopus sp. YZ270_cl-10. Next base: position 943,326 of record OZ037931.1, read on the forward strand.
GTGGTCTGCCTCAAGGAGCCTCTTGGCGAGATGGAGCTGGATCCTAGCCATATTCGGGTAATTGGCGAGCGCTATGGGAACTGGGAGAAGGTTGTGAGCAGCAGCAGCAGTCCAGGCGACTTCTACTGGTACAACTGGGAGTCCGGGGAAAGCACCTGGGATGAACCTGACGAGGTGACTGCCATTCTCCATAGTCCGCTTCAACCGCAGTACTATACACCCTTCTACCCTACTGCACAGCCGATGACGAAGCCCGCACCGCACGGTGCGAGTACGCAGGCACCGTCCCCTTCCTTCTCCAATATGTCCGGTGCAAGCAGCCGCAAGCGTACCTTCTCCACCACGGAGGACCGTGAGGTCTCCCCGAACAGCAGCTCATCAGACCCTACATCCACGGCGACCCCCACCCCAGCCAATAAAGAAGTGGAGTTGTCACTTCTCAAGTCAAGGTTAATGGAGTTGGAACGCAAAAAGCGCCGTATCGAGTCGCAACGACCCAAAGCAGAAACAGTGGTGGATATGCAAATGGTACGTTCTGCAGTGGATAAACAGTTGGTATGTGGGGAGGGGGAAAAAAATGCAAACCCGTATAGTGGAGCACACTATTACAACCAAGTTTTCAAAAAAAACGCAAAGGCTTCGGCCAGCTTTGAGTGCAGAATTTTTGTTCCCTTTTTGGAGCGAAGTGATGGTCGACACAAAAAAAAAAAGAAAAAAAAAATGGGGGAAGGAGGAGGAGGAGGAAACAAAAAAAAACCTACAGCAAGACCGGTCAGCCACGTCGCTGGTTGTTCTCTCCGACAATTTGGTGCCGGAAGCGGATTAGGCGGAGGAGGATCTTTTAGGAGTCATTTACATAACGGAAGCAGCGAAGAAAACAGATCGGGGGGGGAGGAGGAGGAGAACGAGAGAAAATGGGGAAAAGAAAAAAAAAAGAGACAGAGAGAAGAAGAGCAACGGTATTGTGTAGGAAAGGGAAAACGAATTTTTCAAAGGGTGCGAAAAACGCACCTTGGGACGAGGCTATTTTTTTTTTGATATTTTTTCTTTTTTCAATGGATCCTGAAAAATAAGTTCCCGAACACAATTTATTCACTTCTTTTGACTAAGCACGAAGGGGCTTACGATATCATCTCAAAAAAACAGGACAGTGGAGATTTGCACAAACTGTGGCAACACAACCGAGGCAACTACACTACTCCAAAAATTTATCAAAAAAAAAAAAATCTATTCTCTCTTTGTAAGATGTGTTGTGCACGAGAGGGCACATTCATCTTTGAAGTTTTCTTTCAATTTTTTTTTCCTTTTGATCAAGAAAGTGACCAGCAACACACCTCCCGGTGTAATTTGCTCCTCAGCTGTCTTGCTCAATACGTATCCCCGTTCTTTTTTTTTTGAGCCGTTTCTACCCCCTTTTTTTAGGTACATTCTCATGAGAGGGCTAAGTTATATTTTTTTGAGCTTATTTTGCAGGTTTTTATGTAGATTCATTATCCTCGCAAAATCGCTTTATTCTGGTCCCCACCCTGCTGTCAGCAGGTGTATGTCTGTTTTTTATTAAGGTGCCTACAAACAACGGGAGGATTTTAGGTTCATCTTATAAACATTTTTTTAAACCTCCTGTGAGCAATTTCGACCTATATGTGCCTCACTGCCGGATTTATTTACATTTTTTTTCTTCAGATTTTTTTCTCTTTTGTAGACCTATATAGGGACGTAGTTCACCCCCCCCAGCTCCCCTCGCATGTGTACCTTCAGCTTTACTCTGTTGTCAAAATATCGTTTTTTTTTTTTTGTTTTTGTTTTTTTGCCACTTCACATTTTTGTACCTTCGATATGCGAATCATCAAATGAAAGGGGAGATTCTTGTATAGGTGTATGTGTATGTGTGTGTGTGTGCACGAGATGGCGCATTCACCTTTCAAGTTTTCTCTCTCTTTTTTTATAATTATTACCTGAAAGAGTCTAAGTCTTGGTGCTTTTTAAAAAAAAATAAAATTGTCAAATTTGCCTTTAGCAACTTTTATCCCTTTCTTTTATGCGCTGAACCTGCCTTTTGGTAGGTATTTTGTCGATTCTACAAAACTCTCTCTCTCCCCCCTCACAAAAAATCCTTTTTTTTTCTTCTACAACGAATTCTACTTCTTCTCTGTCTTAGAGAGCTACCCGCATTTATCATTACCAGCCTTTTTTTTAAAAGAAAAGTTTATATGTGATTTTCTGGTCCCCTTTAAAGGCTCAGAATGGGGATATCCAGGTGCCCCCAACAACACTATTCACAAAAGAATCACAATAATATAAGCCTATAAAAGGTACCTTAGGATCATCTTATAAACCTTTCTTTATTTTTTTCTTGCCAGCATTGCCGATGTGTTTTTTCTTTTTCTTTTACGCACACTACATGAGCGGAAAGTGTCAACGTCGGGTTCACTCACCCCCCAACCGTGCTCCGCAACACCACCCAACAGGTGGGAGATAGTGTGGAAGCGTCAACGCATCAAACAACTACAAGAAAGGGGGGGGTGGTGTAGGGAACGACAAGTTGACACTTTTTTTTTTTTCTTCATTTTCAGTTGTTGTCTTTTGCTGAGCCGCTGTGCTATGTGTATTCTAAAAAAAAAAAGAAAATCCGTCCCCCGCCCTCTAACATTATTTTTTACACTTTTTTTTTTGAGATCTGCACCAGGTTGTTGGCTTTCAACTTCTCTTTTTTTTCTGGCTTTTTCTGGCTGATGAGTGGAAGCGGGAGTAGCACATATCAGATATAAACCACGAAATGGATGTAGGACTGCATGGTTGGGTGTCCACCCCCCCGGTAGCCGGTCATTGTACCAAGGTACACTCACGAGAGGGCTTTGTATTTCAAGTTTTTCTTGAATCAAGGTATTGCATTCTCTTCATTCTCCCTTTTTTTCCCCACCACCAAAATTCCTCAAAACTCAGGGAAACGAAAATACAAAAAAAAACCCCCCCCCCCCCACCCCACCTTTACCCCCCCCCCTCTATTCTGCTCTCTTCGGGTATCTTCTGGAGCGTTGTGCACCTCTTGTCGTCTCCCTCTTTTGATAAGGGGGGGCAGGTGCACACGCACACGACCCCTTTGTGGGGGTTGCGTGTCGTGCCTGTCTCCGTTGTGAGGGTTTGCGATGGTGTCTAATGATGTGGTGCTGCCGAAGATGCGGTGGATGAAACCCAATGTGAAAGGGATGAAGCCGAGCGCACGGTACTTCCACGCAATGACGGTGCTCGGTGATGCGATTGTTGTCATTGGCGGGAAGGATGACCACAACCGCTTCACTGATGTACACGTCTTCAACAAAGACCTACGCAGTTCCCAGTGGACACAACCTAGTCTCAAGGGCGCATGCCCCAAACCCCGTTCTGCGCACACAATTAACGTGGTTGGCTCAAGAATATTCATCTTCGGAGGCCACCGTGACAGAGAAAAGTTCAATGACATTCACATCCTTGACACAACGAGTATGTCGTGGATGCACCCCAAGGTGAAGGGTATCGTCCCTATGAAGCGCAATGCACATACCACCACGACGGTAGGCACCTCGCTATATGTGTTCGGTGGTTTCAACGGTGAAAGCTGCAACGACCTTCACATATTCGACACAGAGGAGCTCGAGTGGAAGCAGCCGACCACAGAAGGCACCCCGCCACCCCCACGGTGCTGCCACACCAGCACCAACATCGACGGCACGATCTGGGTCTTCGCAGGAAAGAACAACGACTCCTCCGGTGTCATTGACAGACACAACGATGTGCACAGCTTCAACACTAAGACAAGCGTCTGGCACAACCACACCCGCCAATGCAAAGGGATCCCACCGTCCAAACGGAACGCCCATACGTATGTCTTTTACAGAAAAAATCCTTTTTTTAAAAGTCAAAATAAACGAAAATAAGGAACAAAGAAGGGGTGTTTTCGTTGATCGCTCGGCAAATCAGTATCTAAAACAGAGTTTTATTTTTATACCTACAAGCGTAGCTTAAAGGAGAAATAGTTCACTCAGATACGGTCGCCAATCACCCCCCTCCAACAGGGTAATTGTGCAATCAACGGAAAAACCTTTTTTTTTCCCTTTTGCTTACCTATCGGAGTTACTATTTTTTATATGACGATTCTTGAATATTCCACAAAAAATGCAATCCACAGAACGACTGTCTACAAGCACTATCTCCTTATCTTCGGCGGCTTTGATGGGGACAGCTGCAATGACCTATTTCTGTTCGACACAGTCGCGCTCATGTGGCACGAGGTATGGCAACCAACGACGACCAAGCAACCCCCCCCTTTTCACACCCCCCACCTTACAGATCTCCTCGATCTCTGTTGCCCCTACGGCACGATACTGCCACGCAGCCGCCAGCTTTGAGTCAGACGATGGTATGCCACGACTATAGTATACCTGGCGCAAAATTACCCAAAAAAACCTCGGAAAATTTATTTGAATTCTTGGACAGTACTGTAGGTCTTAATAACCCACCACAACAGGCTCGTGGACGATGCTGATGTACGGAGGGTGTGATTCGGACCACAACTACAGCGACGTGCAGTTGCTTGAGATCATGGAGCCCAGCGCCAACCAGCAAAAGTCGCAAGCCAACACACAGCGCATGGAGGAGCTGGAGGACAGGCTGAAGCAGCTGGAGGAGGAGAAGAACCGTCTCAACCGCATTGTCGATGCACAGCACGAAACCATCACCCGGCTCAAGGACGAGAAGGTGCAGAGTATGGAAACGCAGAACACATTCAGGGAACCATCACACTGACATCAAAACACACCACACAACCACACAGTATACGAAAGCCTCGCGCAGCAAAAGGACCACGGCAGCAGCGACGACGACGACTCAGAAAACCCCAAACGAAAGAAAAAGAAGAAAAAGAAGAAGGACAAGAAGAAGAAGCACGACGACACCGCGAGTGGCGATGCGGGCCTTGGCGAGATGGGCCCGTTTGACGACGACGCGAATCAACAGGGCACGGGGAACGCAGGGAACAGCAGCTTCAGACAGCAGCCGCGTCCGCCAGCACACCTTACCCCGTTGAATCTACAGAAGGTCTCACGCCCCTCTGAGACGGGACTACCGAACACGTGCCCCACGTATGAAAAAAAATAAAAGAGTATTGCACAAACTGTGGCAACACAACCCGAGGCAACTACACTACTCCAACAATTTATCAAAAAATAAAATACAATATCTCATTTTCACAGACGACAAGAAGGAGCAATGAAGCCAGGGAATGCGCTCTTCCCCCCATTGAAGGCATCGTGACATTCAAGAGGTGGGGACGGACAGTGCACGATCGTCTCTCATGGTGGCTACACCGGCCCAAACAGATATTCAAAAGAAAAAGGGAGTTACGTCACTGTTGGCCATCGGATCAAAAAAAAAAAAAAAAAATCATTAGCCTTTCCCCTTCAAAAAAAAACTTATCTTTTATTTTTTTCTTCTTCCAAGAAAAAGAAATTCCTCTATTTTATGCCGTGCGGCTGCACGTTGTCGCACTGTCAATGTCCCATTTTTTCCCGTATATTATTATTTTGTGTGTGTGTTTTTTTTTCTTCTTCAAAATCACCTCTGATATTCCGACAACTCCCTTTATCTTTAGGAAAAACCAACCAAGACACCTTTTTTAGACTTTCTTTTGTTTTTATGTGTTTCACAAGGTCATCCATCTTTGTAAAGTTATATATTAAGGTGACTAAGCACGAGAGGCTTAGGTTCATCTTCTAAGCTTTCCTCTTCGATATGTGTGCACGAGAGGCACATTCATCGTTCAAGTTTTCTTTTATTGCACTCCTTTGGGAAAACGAAACACTACCTTTTTTTCATGTCTTTTTCTTTTGTTTTTCACAAAAAAAAAAAAAAAAAAAAAAAAAAAAAACTGAGCAGGGTAGATCCTTAGCGAAAGTGAAAATAAGGATTCGAGATTTTTTATTTTTTTTTCCTTTTTTTTTTTCCTTTTTTCTCTGGCCCATTTTTTTGGTTACCTACTAATTTCCAGCCACAGAGTGGCACCACCACGGTCCGCAATCGATCCGGAAAGTCAAAATAAGGGGAAAACCAAAAGGAAAAAAAGTAAAAGTTCGCTACCGTTTTTTTGGCTGGCCTTCGGCCGCCAATGCCCCTTTAATATTTGTCTTCACTTCATAAGACAAGGACCAATGAGTCAGTGTCACCTTGCATAAGACAATTTTGAAGCATATTGTTGAAGAACACAATTACTATGTCCACAAACCCGCAAAGCGGACCATTGTAAAAGGGTTGGTGCTGAGGGTGGAGGTTTCGAAGAAGTGCGTGTGTGTTAAAGGTCAGGTGTGGGTCACCTGTACGATAGATCCAGTAATAAAGACTTCAACCGGACCAAGGCAGAAACACAACACTGTTAGGCCAAAATCCAAAAACCCATAGGGCCCCAGTATTGTTGTCGAAAATCCCCACTTCATTTTTGGTGGGATTTTGAACTTTGCCCAAAAACTGCGAAAAAAAATTTCCGCTCGCTGCGCTCGCGGAGGTTCACCCAATGCGGTCTCGCCTACCCAAACTGCTGGTGCCTATTTAATTTTGAAAATTTTCTTGCTAATGCCGGGCACTACCACTTTTCAGAATGTTTCTAGAAAGTATTACCCTTGTCAGAGGGCGCAGTGTCCGACAAGGGTCACAGCCAGAATGTGATTTAATTGTTCAAATGCCGAAGGAAAAAGAAGCATGCGAAATAATAAAAGTAGCGTACCGTGCGCCTGCGGCGCAGCTTGCAGCCCTGTTTGGCAGTAAAAATGTACAATTTTGAGCGCAATTTTTTGAAATGTTGCGTACCGTGGCTTCGCCAGAAACTTTCGTTTCAGCAAAATCTGGAAGTAAAATTTACGGTAACTGTTGAAAATTACCAACGACAGTGCCGTTTTATGGCAACATTTTCAGAAATGTTGTGTACCGTGGCTTCGCCATGGGTGCCACGACCGCCGTTTCTTTTTGTAAATATACTGTCACTGCGCGTGCCTGGTGCAAATATCAATGCAGTGCCGAACTCCGCAGTAGGATAACCGAGCAATTCTCACATTCCGCCGGAGGCCCTAACGAGCTGGGTTGGGCTCGACCGAGTTTCAGAGAAAACCCCCAAAACCTATATTATCCCCTGGGGTTTAGTTCTACGACAGCTGAGATGTGTAAAAAAACACCACTATTCTGCCTCAGTACAGTACCAACCTGCTTGTTAGATTTTTTTTTTTAGACCGTCACTCAATTTTTCCGCTCGCTGCGCGAGCGGACAAATCATCAACCCCCACGATTTCCCAAAAACCTGAAAGTTAGCGTCAGGCCTGCGCGGAAAAATTTCAAAAACGGGAGAGAAAAAAGGAAAAAAACGAAAATAAATCTGGGATTTTTAGCGTTTTTAGCGAAAATAAGGATCTACCCTGAAACTGAGACAACCCCACAGTAGGTTTCTTTTACAAGAAATAGTACTAGGTTCCTTTACCAGCATTGGGTAGGTCTTGTCCCCCCCCTCATTTTTGGGCGATGTTGTTTTACCCCGAGCCTGTCTCCTTTTTTGACGACGGGTCGTGGTCGTGCAGTCCCCCCCCCCCCTTTTTTTTAGCGTGATTTGGGGTGAGGAAAGAACGATTTTTTACCCCCAAAGATGGGAACATGTTTATTGATCCCTCCTATGCTATAAATTTATTGACAGCATCATATCCTATGTTGAAAACTTTCCCCCCGTTTTTAGAAATCAATAGTGTACATTTTTTTTTTTTTTTGCGAGGGTCGAGAGAGGGGACTTGAAAAGTTTGGGATTTTGAGACAATTTCCCCCCCCCCCCCCCCCCCCTGCAGTGACAGAGAGATACCTACGAGAGCACCCTTCCGACTGTGTCTTCCTACCCCCTACATATGACCGGAGGTACCGACCGTCTCCAGGGTTTTAATCGTCATATTCAAAAAAAGGGCTTTTTTTTTCTTCGTCTCGCATTGCACCTTTTTTCCAAAAGAAAAAAATGCGATAAAAAAAAATACTACAAATGGTAAAAAAACAAAGTACCCCCTTTTTTTTGTTTACGTTCTCTCTTTTAAAAGCAAGGGTACACTTTTCGCACCCTCTTTACCTTCTTTCTTTTAGAAAAGAAAGTATCTGAAATAACGTTATCCCTTTTAAGCACAGTGAGGCTTAGGGTCTTATAAACCCCCCCCTTTTTTTTTCCTAACACGTAGCGTTGGCTGCGTTCAACGAAAAAAACACTGTTATATTTTTATTGTTATCAAGATCAGTTGGCGGATGATATCGTCTAGTTTTTTTTTCTCATGGAGATGCCTGCCCGGAGGAGTTGGCAGAAATAAAATTTTATTCCCTTTTTTTTTTTCGGCAGGAAGCAACCTAAAATGAACACCGTGCATAATGCTGTCAGGCGAACGGCTCTGCTGCAGTCGCAGAAGAGATTAGCGAGCTACATTCCTGAGGCTGAGATGCGCAGACCCGAGGCGTCGTCGTACATGTACCGTGCCGTGCAGGATTGGAAGCCTCTCGCTCACGAGGTGGCACACAAACGGGGCAGCGACATCGAGGAGGACACTGCGCAGACGTGCATTATGCACATGATTTTGGTGGACAGCAGTGGATTCAGATGGCCTATCCGGTTTGTGAAGCGCCCGCTTATGACCATCCTCGACCTCTTCAGACAGACCGACGATGAGTGGTTCGGCGTTCAACCAAACACAGGGATGAAGAACTTCACCGACGACTACCAGAGCGTCTGCTATCTGCGCAGGCCGAACTCCGACTGTGTCGTGGGCTACCCGAACATGGTGCGTTGCAGCAACTGTGCAGTCGCTGTCCCTTACGAATACCTAGACGCAATGGCACCGCCGGGGAACGGAGAAATGCAGTGGCTGCGTCACAAAGCTGCGGTCGGAATCGTCCACCCAACTTCCAACACTAGAATGGCTTGCCAGGTATACCGCCACCCCTCCCCATTGTTAGGCCCCCTCCAGCCCCTTTCAAGAAAAAAACACTCCCCAGACATCCCCTGTTTTGTATTTTGATTTACTTATTCTGAAACCCCCCAATCCCTTTCACTCCTTCAACACCCAGGTATATATCGAAGACTGGATGGATGGAATGACAATCGTGCTGCCCCAGACAGACTCGATGCTGTACACGCTGTACTACTCGCAGGGTACTGACAAGCAGTCTATTGATTCCGTGACCGAAGAGATGCACGGCAAGCGTGGTGATGGCTACGTAAGCCTGACCGAAGAAGACCAGGCGAAGCGGCCGTCCCCAAGGAAAATGAGACAACTGGGAGACGACAGCATTGAGGACGAGACCCTCGTATCGAACTACAACATCCCAAGTCCGTTCGGCGAGTCTGGTGTCGGCCGTTCCTTCTGGAAGAATGACATTGATGACATCATCAGAGAACGTTACCCCAACTGGAAGGGACGTTACGAATTCTTGAACAAATAGTTTTTTTTTTGTGGTTGTGGGGGGGGAGTCCGTGGGGAGTCTGCCCCCACCCCCCTGGAGAAAAGAGGCGAGTGGAGATGGCGTATGTTTTTCCTGCATAGGTTCTGTCTTTCACAAAAAAAAAAAGGTGCTCGTGTCCTCGATGTTGATCCATTTTTCTGTTTCGTTCCGTCGTTTTTGTACGTATTTTATTTCTAAAAAAATGGGGGGGAGAAACTGGGTAATTAGTGTGCGGGGGAAGGTGGGGGAGAGGGGGGTGTGGGGTCGTGGCCTCACTTTGATGCGCGATGGTGAAGGAAATGACTTGACTTTTGTGTTTTTACTTGTGGTTTCAAAACTTGGCTTACAACTGGTGAAACCACAAAATCAAATAGTGGAGCACACTCTAGGATGGCTACACCAATACAACCAAGTTTTCAAATAAAACCACAAGTCAAGTCATTTCCTTCACCATCGTGCTTGATGGGTGATGTGCCGCGGAAACGGTACATAATGTTGTTATTTTAAAAATAAATCTGCGGGTGGGTGTGATGTACAGCAACGCAAAAAAAGGGGGGAGGGAATACAAAAAGAAAGTGATCGGATTACGGGTTTTCTTTTGAAAGCCCAGATTTGTCAGTGGACAGTCCTACTCTTTTAATCATTTTTGTCGCACCGATATAGTAATTTTACTCATCACCATTAAAAAAAAAACACCCCCCTCAGCAAATTTTAAAAAAAAGTAACATAGCTTAAAGGAGAAATAGTTCCTCAGATACGGTTCGCCAATCACCCCCCTCCAACAGGGTAATTGAGCAATCAACGGAAAAACCCCCTTTTTTTTCCCTTTCACCCTATCAGAGGTACTATATTTTTAGGCGACAAAAAAACAGGGTATTAGTTTTCTTTCAAGGGGGGTTTTTCCCCCCCCAGAATTATGTTGTTGGGCATAATTCCGAGGACCAAGCTAATACCCTGGACAAAAAAATTACAAAGCACAAAGTCGGACCAGAATAGATAACCTTTTTTAAAAAAAAGCAAAAACGCAGAAGCCTTCATCGACCGAAAACCACCACGTGAGCTTACAGGGAGGGTGTTCGAGGGGATAGGGGTAACTCTTTCCCTCGCACTGCCCTTTTCTTCACAATATAAAAAAAAAATGTGGGGAACCAACCATGTTACCCGATCACCGATTTATACCCTTACTAAATGCTCGATTGCGACCACGGTTTAGGGACATGATTTGGCCTGGACCTCAAAAAAAAAACAAAAAGTAAAAAAAAAGAGAAGCAAAAATGGAGATATTGCGTTGAAAAACGGTCTTAATTTCGATGTGTTTGTATTTTAGTGGGGGTGGGAGGGTGGGTGTAGGGCGGGTGGGTTACCTCTCTTTTATTCCCCTTTGGAAAAGTGTCTTTTGATGGGCAGGGTGATGACCGTTTTGCGTGGTCTTTTTATTTTATTTTTTTGCACCCTTTCTTTCTGTATTATGTCCAGAATAGAGGCCCGTTTTTTTTTTGTCGCCCTCATGCACTTTTCCTTCCCCATTTTTCCCGTACCCGGTTTTAGGCGATCGACAAAAAAAAGTTACTTGTGTCTCTTCGTGTTGATCAGTATCGTGTTGCATTGCAGCATCCACACCAGTTCCACAGTGACCTCGTTCTTTATATGGGTAGCTCATCTGTTGCCCTGTTCTCTATCATCTGACCCTTTGTTGCGCATATTTTGGTGTGGCTGAAGGGGGTGATTCGCACTTTTTCCGCACTTTTTTCGCCCCCATTCAGTCACAACATATTTCTTATTGAGCTGCTCTCTCTGGGGGGGTTCGATAACCCACGGAGAAGCAGTACCCTTGCGTCCGCCCGATGGACGGTGAGGCGTTTGCACTTTCAACTCTATCTATTCCTACACTTTTCCTTTCCTCTCCACAGAGTGATCCCCTCACAACCTAAAACCATTACACCCATTTTTACCATCTCCCCCTTCGCGCATTGGGTGTACTGTGAGGATCAGAATTTTGTTTTTTTAACAATGTGGCGCTGATATTCCGAATGGGGAACGAAGGGTTTTTTAATGATACATCAACGAGTAGGTTTCTTGCTGGCGCGAGCGCGCGGAGTGTCGATAACAGCAACTCAGCGACGGAGGACCGGAGTGCGACGTGCGAGGCGTCGAACGACAACTCCTGCACGCGGAATGGGAGCTGTAATGGGCGGGATGCGGGCACGCCCATTCAGAGGGCGTCGTCGCGCAATGCGTCCCTGCAATGGGAAGGCCTCAACGGAAAGATTCGCGTACACTCGCCCAAACGACAGCGCTCCCGCACAGAGATCTTCAACGACGTGGTGTCCACCTTCCAGCTCCATGCCACGACCATGCAGAACACAAACCGCCTCACCGAGGGCGAGGGTGCCGCCGCCTTCCTCACAGTCGTAGCATGCTGTGTGTGCAACGCGGTCAAGAAGTCGCTCTGCTTCCCACCTCTCAACACCCTCATCCACTCTCACGCTGACTCACACAAGCTTGTCAAAGGGCATGAAGCCACGCTCATCTCGAACCTCCCCTTCAAAACCCAGGTGTATGCGTTCCTGCATGCACAGAACCGATCGTTGTGGTCGGACGTCATACAAAGTGTCCTTGCCGTTGTGAGCAGTGCGCTGTATGTGTACGAAACCTACGCAACGCACGTCGAGCTGCCAGATACGCGAGAGTTTTGTCAGCACTACTCGCCGTTTACGTCGGTCGATGTGAGTGGGTCTGCAGTCGATGTCTTCTTCTGCTCGCCGTCGTCGGTGTACAGACGTGACGACCCCTTCCTCTGGCTGGCCATCACGGAGGCCTGCTTCGCGCTCATCTACGCTCTGGACTACACACTACGGCTGTATGTATCGCAACGCCGGTTGAAGTACATATTTTCGCTTCTCCCTATTGCGGATGTGATAACCGTGGTGCCTGTGGTGCTGTACTGGGGAGGGGTGCGTGTAGGAACATCGTTTGGCTTTGTCCGTGTGGTGCGCCTCCTGAGACTGTTCCGTGTGCTCAAGGCGTACAATGTGATAAAGGGTGCAGAGAACTCTGCAATCAAGCAGGCCAACATCCTCCTCTGCACAGTGTTCTCGCTTGTGTTTGTTGCCGCAGGGCTGATTCATTGGGCGGAGAAGGACCAGGGGATTTCGTTTGGGGATTCTGTGTACTTCATTGTGGTGACCATGGCGACAGTGGGGTATGGGGACTATGCGCCGCAGAGCACCTTTGGGAAGGTTGTCATTGTGGTGCTGATTCTGATTGCGATTGTGCTGATCCCGGTGCAGACCCGGCAGCTGGTGGACCTCATCAGCGAGAAGCCGCGCGAGATGTTCAAGAACATACCCTGCGGGCAGCAGGGGTACGTCATCCTGGCTGGGCACCACCTCACGCACGACGACGTCTACACGTTTATCAAGGAGTTCTACAACCCAACCCACAACGTGTACGCCGACTATGGGCGGGGCGTGGAGGGCTATTCGCTGCCACCTGCTGTGATTGTGGTCTCGAAGATGCCGCTCTCAAACAAGCTGCGCCAGCTCCTCGCCTCACAGGAGTACAAACACCGCATGCGCTACGTGCTGGGGTCCCTCCTCGAAGACGACACCCTCAGGAAGATCAAAGCGCAGTACGCAAAGTCCTGCTTCGTCTTCGCCACCGGCAGCGAGCTGAAGACCAGCGACAAGCAGGGACGCGACATGGCAACGTCGCTGCAGACACTCAACTTCCGCTCCTTCACGAACTACCAGACAGAGACGTACTGCCTCCTGCACCACCACGCAGGCACAAATGCCGCCAACGCTGCCTCAGCAGACCACCTCCTCTCGCTCGACGAGACACGACTCAAGCTCATGGCACAGTCGTGTCTCTGCCCCGGGCTTTCAACTCTTGTCATCAACTTCATTACGTCCTACCGAGAGGACACAGCGCAGGGGAGGGAGAAGCTGCGCTCCGGGGACGTGCATGGTGAACAGGATGAGTACAAACGGGGCATGTCGCAGGTTGTGTTTGAGATGCAGGTTCCCAAGCAGCTGGTGGGTCTCTCCTTTATCGAAGCTGCCGTCGCGGTGTACATGAAGTTTCACATCACACTGATGGGTGTCATCAAGAAGCGTGAGTGTGCACACACGGAGTCTGCAGAGGATGCAGTGGGCTCGCCGTTGTGGACGCGCCAGGGAAGCCTGCGGCGGTCCACACTACGTGGCGTGCGCGACATGGAGGAGGACTTCCTCAGCCCCACCTTCTCCAAGGCGCAGGCTACGGAGACCAAAATCGGTTCGATGTACCGCAAGCTCCCTGAGTTCAACTTTGTCCTGAACCCGGGGCACCGCTACAAGCTGCAGGAGCAAGACGTGCTGGCAGTCATCTCCGTCGACATGGCGACGTGCGAGGTGTGCCAGGGGTACAGCAACTTCCCTGTGGGCGCGCGGCACAATGCGCGACAGAGACGTTCCTCCCCACCACCGCCGCCTCCTTCACAGTCTCCCGTCAAAAGCGACGCAAGGGACCCACGGTTCATGAGTTCAGATGGCTCCATCATGGGGTCATATGCGGGGACGGGGAAGCGCCACCGCCCATCATCGAGCGTCGGGTTTGGGAAGGACAGGCGGAGGGTGTTGTGCAGACGGCGTCTGAAGGGCTTCATATGGGCGATTGTGTCGCTGCTGAAGCTGCGCCCTGTGAACGCGTCGCTGCCGGAGCGGACGGTGCTGGATGTGAATGCGGCACGGATAAAGCACAGACACTACGTTGCGAAGAGCGACCCGCTGTACCACATCGACTCGCCCACACGCCTGCAGCGGGAGGAGGCGATGCTCGCCTTTCCGGGGCTGCCAGAGATGCAGGAGTCCGAGGGCTCGCTCTCTGAAACCTGCAAGAACACCGCGGCCCGCGCAGACGGTGCTGCCGTCCGCCAGCTGACGGACCACATGCAGCACCTCTCTGCATACATGTCCCTCGGCAGCCTCCCCGCACTGCGTCCACAAGCCTCCGTCCCCGCCACCTCTCTCCAAAGCGTCAAGGATTGGAAGAGCGAAGGTGTATTCAAAGAGCACATCATCGTCACCGGGGGGCAAAGGTATGTGACGGCAGGTTTTTGTTTTCAGTTTTTTCATAAAAATTTTTAACAGAAACCTTGCGGAGTTCATCCGGAACCTAAAACGCTCCCTTTGCGCAACGAAGACACCCCTCAAAACGGTCATCTACCTTGCCAAGACGCCGCCTGCAGGCGAGGTATGTCCACACCACCTACACCTCCCCACACCACCCACCACCTAAGGGCCATATTCTGCGCAAGAATTACCCTCACTTGGCATTAACACCACCCACCACCACAGCTCTGGAACCGTGTCTCGCACTACCGTTTCTTCTACTTCTGCCAAGGAGACCCAAAGATCTCGAACGATCTGTACCGTGCAGGGATAGAGGATGCGAGCAGCCTTGTGATCCTTGCACAGGATGAGGACCTCAGCGACGGAGAGCCCGACGCAGAGACCGTCTTCATTACGATGGCTGCGATGAACCTCTGCCCCGTGGACCCGGAGCTGACAAACTCACGCCTGCAACGCCCTGTGTCCGACTCACTTCGCATGAAGATCGCTGCAGGCATTCTGAAAAACCGCAAAGGCGTTCCGGTCCTGCGACGCAACTGTGGGAAGCCTCTTTTCATTATTGCGGAGCTAAGCTCGACTATGAGTGTAAAATATTTCAACGATTTTGATGTTTTGCAGAGTGCGCGAAGCTTTGGGCTTACTGCGAAGGAGACGACAGAGCTGCGTATGAAAACCTCAAGCGCTGGGAAGGAGGACGAAGGCAGGGTCGACGCCGGGGATGAATGCATCGAAGCCTTCACGTCGACCCACCAGCTGTCGTCCTTCTACTCCGCGGGGTTCCTTATCAGCAACCAGATGCTGGGTGCGATCCTGCCGCACGCTTACTACACGCCCTCCCTGGTGCGCATTGTTGAGCAATTCATGCAGGGCTCCCTCAACCAATACGGCTCCTTCTTAGGCTCCATCCCCGTCCCGCAGCAGTACATCGGCAAGACCTACGGCGAGATGTACTACAATCTCGCAGTTCACAACGAGATTATACCCCTTGGGCTCTACCGCTTCCCTAACAAAGGCAACCACCCCCTTCCATTTGTCTGCACCAACCCACCCAAATCCACCATAGTCCGAGAGGAGGACATGGTCTACGTGCTCCAATCCGGTGAAGACATGGAGGATTTGATAGCAAGGGAGGAGGAGGAAGAGGAGGAGGAGGAGGATGAGGAGGATGAGGGTGAGGACCAGGACGTCGTGGGCGACGACGGGTCGAGTCTTGGCGCGGTGCTTGGGGAGTGTGGTGTGCTGCGGACGTCCTCTGTCTATAGAGATAACCACAGTGCGGAAGTGGAGGTATGGACGGAAAAAAAAAAAAAAAAAACACAGTTTAGTTTTCCTCTCAAATCTAAAGACCAGCTACACCTCAGCGATCGAAAAATGGAATGCAAAAAAAAAAGGGGGGTTTTTGTGTGGTTGGGGTTTCACTGCAAATCCAGCTATACCTGCATCTTCGTGAGGGATTGTTGACTACAGAGGAAAAGTGCTCTGGATAGAAATGTATAAATGGCAGGCTGTAAGCCAAACAGATTAAAATGAAGAGAACAAACAATCATTTTACACCTCCCAAAAAAACAGTGCGCAAACAGTTTGTCTCTGCTCTCGGAGGAGGAATTGGTGCAGAAGCTTAAAGTATGTGTGTTTTTTTCAACAAAAAAAAAAATAGTAACTAACCACCAACACCAACAGAGACCGCCATTAAAGCCGATGTTCACCGAACCTATAACAGACGAGCCCTGAAGAGCGTTCATCTGTTCGTATCTTGTTTAGATTCTCTCTTGTCTTTATTTGCACATCAAACTAATTGGTTTAGCCTCAAATAGCCTATTTTATCGTTCAAAGGCTAACAAGACATGCTATATTTTTTTAGCCTATTTTACGTATGTTTTAGACCTCCGCCCCTCCCAGTGGTTTGTTAGTAATAGATAGGGATAGTGAATAAAAAGTGGGAATTTGTTACAAAAAAATCCACCTGAGTTTTTGGCTGTGTTGAGCGTTTGTTTTGGCGGGTGTGTTGGCGGGATGTTGCTAAAATGTTGCCAAAATCAGGTGGTTTAAATGAAGCTGACCGGTTATTATTACCCTTTTTAGACGGAGGCTTGCAGTATATGGTACAGTACGTTAACCCCACAAAGATTGCCGTGGAGGGGGGGTTTTTACGGACTGTGCATTTATTCCTAGAGACACGTCCAGAGGCGACAGACTGTTATTAATCCCTCCCCTTCCCCCAGTTCTTTCCTCCTTTTCTTACCTCCAATTAGTTACCATGCGCCACATTTGTTTCCGGGTCATGTACCGAGGTACACTGTCACGAGAGGGCTGTTGTATTTTACACCGGTGTGGAGTCGGAAGGACGTTACGTGACGAGCGACGACAAAAAACGTGGGGAAAATACTCGCGCATGACGACGTCATGACACGCGTAATGTCTTTCTTTACGAGCCACCGTGTGAGTCAATTTTGTTTAACGCCACCAAGCCTGCGGAGTATCATCTTCCCAAACCTGTCTTTTGTAGCTGTAGAGTGTAACGATGTATGTGCACGAGGGCACATGCATCCTTCAAGCATTTCTTTTGTTTTTGTTTCAAAAGGCCCCTCTCCTGGCGTCAAACGCTTTCGAGGATTTAGTCAGTTTTTCTTTTTTCTCTTCCTTTTTTTACAACTTGAACATGGTTTCCCACGCTAGGCAGCCACCTACCCCTCTATTCAGACAAGAGACCATGTCCCGATAGTGTTGGTCGAAACCAAAGAAGTTGTGCAAGAACCTTCATTGAAGACGTTGCCGCAATTTCTTACTTGCTTTTTCGGCCACCTTTCGCTATGGTGTCAGTTTCATATTGCTTTTTTTTTTGAAACACATTTTGTAGCCTTTTAGGTAATTACAACACAGAGAGGCGGTTTATACTAACGTATTCTCTTTTTCATCTTCACAAAGTGCAGACCAATTGCGTGTTGACCGTGGGAAAATATCAAAACCTGGAAAAAAAATAAAATAAAAGTGGAGTTCATCCTCGGGTGTCTGCACTAATACAACCAAGTTTTCAAATAAAACAAAAAACAAACCAAACCGATTAACCCCAAGTAGGCTCTTAGGGCGATTGTCGACACAACAAAAATACAAAGCACCCAGCTCCTCTGCAAAATGCTTATTAGTTGAGAGAGATGTGCTTTTGGTTTTGCTTTCTTCTTTTTATATCCAAGGTGACTACAGTAAGTAAGCCTAGGGATTACCTTAAAACTTTTCTGTGTTCATCCGGATGGCTGGCATCCGTACAGTAGGTTGTCTGCGACAGCAACTACCATTTCCTTTTTACTTTTTGCCCCCCCTTTTTTTAGTGCAGGGTTCGATAACCGAACGGGACGGATTCAGCCCAGAGCGCGTTCTTTTTTTCCCCCCTTCTTTAGAGTACTCCTTCTTGCATACCTTCTCCCACAACATGCCCAGTGCAATAGTACCCCGGTATTATAGTACCCCCCCGCCTTTGCCGAGGATTTAAAGTAAACGAAAAAAAAACATGAAACCAAAAAAAAAAAATAATCGATTTCTTTTAACCCAAATCATCCTTTTCTACCCTACAAAGTGATTCCCCAAACCCTATAGGTTGTTTTCACAACACACACCATGCCGCATCTTAGCACCAATGTGCTGTACACTCGCGCTGTGAAAACGCATTTAACGTGGAACACTGTGGATCGCGACGCTGCTTGCAATAGAGAAGTGCGTGACGCGCAGGTTGCTGTGGAGACAGAGGTGCGGGACGCACGCATGCATGAAGAGTACAACGCGCCGTTTACGATGCGGGAACACGGCTTTCAATTCGTGAGGGATGTGCCAAATACACTATCACAGCAAAGCTTTGACACGAACGACCGCGATGCGATAGAAGCAACACACAGCAGGGAGGTGGCGGCGGCAGTGGCGTCGGTGCTTCCTGGTGGCGAGGTGGTGCCGTTTCACTACGCATGTAGGCACAGCACCGCCAGCGGCACGGAGGGACACTTCCAGCGGCCAGCGACGGCGGTGCATTGTGACTACACATTCCATACGGCGGTACGTCTCTTCGACAAGCATGCGCGTCCGGAGCAGCGCAAAGGGCGTTTCATGATTCTCAACGCATGGCGCAATGTTGCGCCCACACCGGTACGCAACTATCACCTCGCAGTGTGCGATGCATCCTCCGTCGTCGCGCCAGACGACTTTGTTCAATGTGAGGTGATAAAGCTTGACGACAACCCACAGACATACCGTATGGACCCAAGCCACCGCAACTCCCCTGGACACAGATGGTGGCACTACCCAAACATGACACGCAACGAGCTGCTTCTCTTCGTGCAGTACGACTCAGATCCGACAGCGGTCGGGCGGTACTGCTTTCACTGCGCAGTCACCGACAGCACGGTTCCACCTGAAATCACACGGACCTCCTGCGAGACGCGTCTCATGGTCTTCTTCCCTGACCACACACCGTGCACGATACCAGAGGTGCTCACGAAAGGAAGTGGTAAAATCGGGATCAGCATCGAGAAAATGATGTCGTCGCTATGCTATGCAAAGAGATGGCCGGAAGAGGGGCGGAAGTGGCTGTCGCAGGGTGTGCACAGCGGGCAGGTGGAAGGTGTCCTCAAGCAGTGGATACACCGTGCTGCGAAGCGAGGCGACTTCATGCTAGAAGGCTTCACCGAGGCAGAGCTTGCCTTAGTGGCAGAAGGGATGATGGCAGGCAACCGTTTCGAGCGTGTTGCAAAGCAGTACCTCCCGCGGTGAGGGTTCTGGGGGGAGGGCAGGGCGGGTAAGGGTTTTCTCATGAGAGGGGGGTCGTAGGGGGGCCGCCCTTTCGAAACTTTCTTGTGTTTTAGATGTGATCCCGTGATAAAATAATATGGATTTTATTGTGCGGGAATGCGAACAAAGTTAAACGATTTTGAAATTTTTTGTATGTTTCACCACCAACACCAACACCAACACCAACACCAACACCAACACCAACACCAACACCAACACCAACACCAACACCAACACCAACACCAACACCAACACCAACACCAACACCAACACCAACACCAACACCAACACCAACACCAACACCAACACCAACACCAACATCATCCCTTTGCAGTTCTTTCTTTTTGAGTTTCCCCCCCGATTTTTTCTGTCCGTAATATGGGTGAGTTCACATCGCACATCTTGTACACGAGAGCCACGAAAGGGGGGCTCACGCTGGACAGTGTGAACAACGACAACCCGTTCAACCAGATTGTTCATGATGCACAGATTGCGTTTCCGACGTTGGTGCGCGATGCGCGCGAGCGTGAACAACGCAGTGGAGAATCCTTCACGCTTGCGGCGCATGGGTTCCAGCTTTTGAAGGGTGTTCCGAACAGCGTTCCGAAGGAGAAATTTGAGAAGCTCGACAAGAAGTACGTTGAGGGGGCCCACTATAAGGAGATGGCGGACTGCATCCACCGCGTTGTGCCTGGCGCTCATGTCATTCCGTTTCACTACCTTGCGCGGTCCAGCAAGTCTGGCGGCAACTACCATAAACCTGCAGACGTGGCGCACCTGGACTACACCGTGCACACCGCGATGGAGCTCTTCGACACCTACGCTGAAGCGCATCTGCGGAGGGGGCGATTCATGGTAGTCAATGCGTGGCGCAACATCTCCTCAACGCCCATCACGAACCACCACCTTGCGGTGTGCGAAGCAAAAAGTGTTGTTGCCCCCGACGACTTTGTGCCAATGGAGGTCATCAAATCGGCAGGGGAGTCGAACCTCACGTACCGCCTCGACCCCACCAGGAGACTCACCCACCACAGATGGTGGTACTACCCAAACATGCAGAGGGACGAAACACTGCTCTTCATGCAGTACGACTCAGAGCCCACCGCGCAGGCACGCTACTGCTTCCACACTGCAGTGGTAGACCCGCGGGCCGACCCAAACTTTGTCCGCACCTCCTTTGAAACACGCTTTCTGGTGTTGCTCCCAGATGCCAAGCCTGATTCCATTCCTGACATGGCCTCGGCTGGGCTCAACAAGATAGAGCGTATCGTCGCTAAGATGATCGAGTCGCTTGGGTACCCTACACTATGGCCTACGTCGGCCAAGTATTGGATGAAAAAGGGTATCTGGAAGAACGGTGCTGCAGGGGTCCAGAAGACGGTCCAAGAGTGGATGGAGTACTCCGTTCAGAAGAAGGAGTTCGGCATGGATCGGCTGAGCAAAGAGGAGCTGGGGCAGGTGTACGCAGGGCTGATGGCGGACAACATCTTTGAGGTGACAGCCAAACGCCACTTCCCCGAGAAGGGAGGCAGCAACGATGCGGGCTGTTCTAGCTCTTGAAAAAGTGAGTGTTTTTTTTGTTATTCCTACGAAGCTTGCTTTAAAAATAGTATTACCGGGTACGGTCGCCAATCATCCCTCAAAACAGGGGGATTTGGTGCAAAATCAACGAAAACAACTTTACTTCCTACCCGATCCTACTATTTTGTGTTTTGTGTTTTGTGTTTTGTTTCGTATCTATCCAAGCTGTGTTGGTCAGCACCCTATCCACTTTTGTTTGCAGTTTTCCTTTGCCTGTTTCTGTGCCTGCGTCCGTGAGGCGTCTGTACTTTCAAATTCTCGTAATAGTGAACGCGTTGTGTTGCCTAAATTCTGCGCAGAGTTTCAAAACCCTTCGATCTGTGTACCATATCTAAGCATAACGACGCGCATTAATTATTGTTTTTCAAGTTTTTTTTCCCGCCCTGCGTCCGCCGATGAACGGTGAGGTGCTTGCAACTCCTTTTTTTTTTGTTGTTATTGTTGTTTGGTTTGCTGTCCCTTTGATGTGAAAAAAAAAGCGCCCATTTGGAAAAGGACGTACGTTAGTGCTGCAAAAGCCAAAAAGAAAAGAAAAGTAATACGAGACAACGACGTTTTGCAACTCTTTTGCATAGCTTGAAGGCAGAAGGTCGCTCTTCGTCGCCCCTTTCTTTTCTTTATGTCCTTCCATTCACTCATCATTTTCAAGGGAAATCACTGTAGATGTACCACCCTTTCGAATACAACTGTATGGTTCTGAGGACTCAAAACAAGGTTAATACCAAGCTAATGTACTGAAGTTTCAACTTTGTGCATAAAACATTTACTTTGCTTTCCCCCCCCCCCCCTTTCTGAGAATTCTCTCCACTTTGTTTCCGTTGATTGTGTGTACGAGAGGCACATTCATCTTACAAATTTCATTTAAAGTGACTAAGCACGAGAGTCTTGGGTTCACTTCTCTTTATCCACAGATGTGTGTTGTACGAGAGCCACATGCATTCTGACACGTTTTCTCTTATTTGGTTCCTCTGTACTTACCGTTTTTTGTTTGTTGTTGATTTTTGTTTCGTTCACAACCTTTGATCTGCCCGTTGATGTCTTTCAAAAAATATATAAAAAAATAAGCGTTCAAAAATCCCAGACAGAAAAAGGCCACCCTTGATAGGGATCTCCTTTATTTCTGCAACCCTGCCAAATTCCCTGATTCCGCTGTGGTTTTTTGTAGAAAAGACTCTGTTTTTGAGGTTTTTGTTCTCTTTTTTTTTTTTTTTGTTCTTTTTTGGGACCCCCCAACGCAACGGGCTCCGTCTCCTCTCTCCGTTCTATCCAACAATATTTGAGCAAAAAATAAAAACAAAATAAAATCACTCATCAGTGACAACCATTTCTACGTACTTTAAAAAAACACATACTGACCCCCCCTCGAAACACAGCTTGTAGGAAAGGCACTTCACAAAACCCCCCCCAAAAAAAAGCACACAAAAAACGATGGGCGACTTCACCACAACAATCAACTACACGCGTGCAGTGCGGTCGTGTCTGACGTACGATGCGACAAATCTGGCAAGTCCCTGCAACGCTGAGCTTGCTGCAGCGCAGGTGGGTATCCCGATGGAGGTGAAGGACGCACGCGGATTGGAGGCACGTGGCGCCTGTTTCAGCCTTGAGCGGCACGGCTTCCAGCTGGTGAAGAACGTTGCAAGCAAGGTGCCGACTTCGTCGTACGCAAACGACGACATGGCGCTGATCGAAGACGTGCACCACAAGGAGGTGGCTGCCTGTGTGCAGCACGCCCTCCCAGGTGCGGTGGTCGTGCCGTTCAACTCTCTCGTGCGGTCGAGCAGCCCCGGCGCGCACGACGCACCCGCAGGCGCAGCACACTGCGACTACACCGTGCACACAGCGGTGCAGCTCTTCGACCGCATCGCACGGCCGGGTCAGCGTAAAGGCCGCTTCATCGTGCTCAACGCATGGCGCAACGTGGCTGACGCACCCATACAGAACCACCACCTCGCAGTGTGCGACGCCAGGTCTGTCACAGCACCCGACGACTTCGTGCACCTGGACCTGATCAAGCCCGACGATACGCTGCACACATACCGCATGGACCCAACACACAGGAACACACCTGGACACAGGTGGTGGTACTTCCCTGCGATGACACGCAGCGAGGTGCTGCTCTTCATGCAGTACGACTCGCTGGCAACCGCGCAGGCACGCTACTGCTTCCACACTGCAGTGGTCGACCCGCGGGCCCCATCTGCACACCGCACGTCGTGCGAGACGCGGATGGTGGCCTTCTTTCCAGAGCACACACCGTGTACGATACCTGAAATCGTTCTGAAGGGCAGCGAGCGTGTTGGCCTAGCAATGCAGAAGATGGTCGAGGCGCTCAACTACCCTACACACTGGCCGGAAGAGGCACGGAAGTGGATGGCGCGCGGTGTGTGGCGTGTTGGTGCTGACAAAACGTTGCGTCAGTGGGTTGCCTTTGCGACACCGAAGAACGAGTTTGGGTTGGGCGACATGTCGAATGAGGAGCGTGAACAGCTCGTCAGAGGACTCCTCGACAGCAAGAAGTTCGAGGACAATGCAAAACGCAACTTCCCCGAGCCGCCCCAGAAGGACTCTCAGTGCGCCAGCTCGTAGTGTGCAGGGAAGGGAAGCGCCACCCCACCCCCGTCTCCCATATAGAAGGTAGCACCGTGAATGCCTGAACCATAACTGTCTTTTCTTTGCCCTTTCTCTTGTTTGAAGACACTCTACCATCTATTTTTAACGTTTTTTTTTTGTTCGTTTAGGGACTTCTGCTTTCATCCAAATAGCTGGCATTGTACGTGGGTCAGTCGGAGGTGCCTGCATTGATAACTTCACTTTGTTCTCTTTGGTGTGCACACTTTATGTTGCTTCCTCACCCCTTGTGTTATCTTGCTTGATGTGTGTGCACGAGACGGCGCGCATTTCGTCAAAGGTTTCTTCTTAGGTGACCAAACACGAGAGGCTTAGGTTCATCTATAAACTTTTCTTTTCTTCTGACTGCTCTCTAGGGATGGTAGTCCACAAGCAAACAAAACAATTTTCTTCTGACTGTCTTCGTCGAATTTTCTCTCTTTTTGACTGTCAATGTCTTCGCTCACCTTTTTTATGTTTTTTTGCTTCGCTCAATGCACATTAGGGCAAACCCACCTGCTCCCTTACCTTATCCACACAAAAGTACACATCGGGTCAAAACCTATGAACAAGCTTTTATGTATTCAAAAACACCTCTTCTCTCCTCTTCTCCTTCCTCCAACAAAACACACAAAACCAGAAGAAACACTGTTATAATGGGGAAAGCTGGACAAGGGAGCAGGTCGGGGAGGAGAGAACATCTTGCCGAAGATAAATTCTTGAAAGAACTGGAAAAGATGTACGCACAGGGGCGTGTGGAGGGCAACGGCAACGTGACTGTGTCGATATCACGCATGGCGGATAAGCACATCAAGGCACCCAAGCCGACCGGTGCGAAGAAGGGCAAGAAGGAAGAGCCCGCGCCGTCTGGTGCCGTGACAAAGGGATCCCACGCGATTGTGCGTGGCAAGCGGAAGGGAGTCTCCATCTCCTGCCTTGTGGCTTCGGATGACATTTTGAAATTCCACGTATGTCAATTTTTGAATCCCGTCGAGATCAAACGCGCGAGATTTTCATACAGGACCTTCTCACAAACTTTTCGGTGACACTAGGTGTGTCTTCACGTGCTCCTCGAATCCGCACTGCGAGACGTGAGCTTTGCACACAGTGCATTTCTCCGTGCGGGACGTGGCAGCCTTCGCTTTGCACCACCCATTCTTCTTTCTCGCGCCGATGTGCTGCGACAGATATCGCTCTCCCTGGCACCAGTAGACACCAGGTACACTGGTAGGGCTGCACTGCTCCGTACCCATCGTCGTATGAGGAGGGGCACTCTTCAGAAGATTCAGACTGCGCAGACGGCGACAAAGTGCAGGTGTAAATGCCACACCATTCTCTTGCTCCCACGAGCCACTAGCCATGTACAGCTGAAAAGCCGATGGCCCAGGCCATCCACCCAAAGACGAGTCTTCTTCTGCATCTTCAGCTAGGTTCTTCCACTTCTTCGACTTCGTCCCCTTCGTATTCACCGTATTACCCCTCGTCCCCATCGTCCCCTCGTATCCCCTCGTACTACCCCTCATATTACACCTCGTCCCGTTCGTCGCTTCCACCACAATCGTCCATTAGCACAGTGAGTACACTGTACTGCAGGCGACAACAACTGCACTTATCGGGGGGATGTCTTGGCTCTGGAATCAATGAAGACCGCAGCTCGCGATATTCAATGGGAATTGCAGACACACAAGCGACCCCCTTTATTTTTTAAGACAACCTTTTTTTCCCCCCCAACGCAACACCAAAAAAAAAAAAAAAAACAGGCAAACATGGCGTCGAGTTTACGAGGAAACATCGACAACTTGAAACGGCCGGAAAAGAAGCCCAAAGCAAAGAAGGCTCCCCAGGCACCGTCCTCCCCTGTTGCGGCGTCCCCTGAGCCGAAAAAAGGTATGGTGCATGCTCCCCTTGGTCATACCCCCCTAAGGCGAATACGAATGAGTAATCGGGATATGCCTAGTGGTGGCTGTGTTGTGCTGAATTGCCCACCATTAATACATAATGCACATCACAATACAGCCACCACTATCACCCCTCCTCCCAACACCCACTTCCAAAGCACATTTTTAAAGACCACCAAAGCAAAAAGAGCACAAAGCAAGAAACAACAACTTTCATTCAAACTCCCACTCCCCAAAGCAATACAAGAGAGAACCAACCTTTTTTATTCGTCTTTTTGCGGAGGTCACGTACAATTTCTACAGGGGGCAGTGAAATAAGAATGGCATTATTCAACTCACGTGAAATAAAGTTTTGGTCGTAAAATAGCCGTAGCGTGAAAATAAGATGCCTTTATTCGTTTTTTATTTTCACTCGAGCCTTATTTCACGCAGAGAAATACGTTGGAGTAGCCGCGAAAACGCACTTTATTCACAGTAATATAAAGCTTTTTTTTGCGTGAAAATAAAGTGAAATAAAATCCTTTTATTTTCACGCACTGTTTCCGCTCAGAATACACCACTATTTCAGGCCATTTTTGGCTTAAAAAAGTCCAAAAATGAATTATTTTGTGTCAATACAGTGAATACAGCACGTCTGTGACACACAACGCGGATAAGTCGACCTGTGTGGGCACAGGTGCGACCGGATTCACTGGCGCAAGCTGTGGCGAGTGTGCTGCGGGCTACATCGGTTACCACAGACGACGTGCACTGCAGCTCGCACAGCAGTGCTGTGATACACAACGTGAACAAGACGGAGTGCTCGTGCACGTGCAACGCTCGCTTTGCTGGTGCGACGTGCGACGTGAGACGAGTGTGCTGCTGGGTTTGCGGGGTACCCGAATTGCACTGAAGCTGCCCAGCACGCACACTCCATTTGTCACCAAAAAAGTGAGATACTATGTGCATAAAAACCACGATTCTGCCTCAGGACTTTTCCAACTTGCTTTTTGGGCCGTCACAAACACCACCGTAGACAAAACACGTATATTTTTTCATAACACCTACCCTATTTGACTGCCCCCCTGTAGAAATTGTACTTTGACCTCCGCAAACGCTGAATAAAATTTGTATTCATGTGAAATAAGATTCATATTTCACGCTCCCTGGCCTGGAGACACGCGTTTCATAATTTTCACTCGCTACGCTCGTGAAAATTAACCCACTTGTGACTCCAGTCCGGGAGCGTGAAATAAAGGGAATCTTATTTCACGTGAATAAATAGTTATTTTTCGTCTTTTTAAGTTTTTAACCACTTTTTTCATTAACCCCCCCTCTTCCAAGATCACCCACCAATCGTCCCCACCACAGAGTAAAAACCTTTAGACTAGAGTGCGTTTCTTGCTGGCTAAGAAGGGTCTCGGGGAGGGGGGTTGAGCGGTTAACGTGGGGGAAAGCACAACAGCCCTTTTGGTGCTGTCGCGATCCTCTAGAAGACAAATTGAAGAAGAAAAAAAAGGGGAGAGCAAAAAGTCCTTTTTCTGTTCATCTCATCCAAAAACGACAGAAAAAAAATAGGGAAAAAATAAGGAAAAAAGTACGGTCAAAAGAGAAAAGGAATTTGTAGGACAAAAGGAAACAAAGCGGGCGGGGGTGGTGGTCGAAAACGTGACCTTTTTTTTTCTTTTCTTTTTTTTTTTTTTTGAGTGAATCGATGAGCACTGCAAAAAAAAGAGGTTCTTATTTCCTATCTCCTTTACCTCCACCCCCCCCTCCCCCTTCTCCCTTCTCTCCCTTCTCTTCCAATCCCACTTAGCAGGAATTTGTATTTTTTTTTGTTTTTCTTTTTTTTGTTTTTCTTTTTTGTTCAATTTTGATCAAAGCAAAGTTTAAAATAAAGCAATGGTAGCGGCAGTTGTGGTGGTGACATTATGATCGCTAGCTCAGAAGGAGGTGGCTCTGCGGGCCCTGCCCATTCTACTATGGCTGACCTGACGGACTCTAGCCAGGAACGTTCGTCGTCGTTGAGCGAGCTGAAGAGCTGCACCCGAAAGTCGTCGACCCAGCCGCGTCTGTCGACAGTCAGCTCCCTGCCGCCCTGCCCAAGCGAGATCAACGGCAGCCCCTCCTTCTCCGTACATCCCTTCGACTGCCCTGAGCGACAACATTCACCCCACTCACTTCATCTGTCACAACGCTCCTTCTCGCAGCACATCCCGAAACCCCTACCACCCTTCCCCGCACAGCCTGTACAGTGTGCTGCTGCGTACTGCTCTCTTGTTCACATATGCTATGTCTTGGCAGGGCTGACGTCGAATACGTACATAGAAGATCCGCACCTTCAGGGGATAGAGCTTGCGGAGGGTGCGGGCGATATGGTGGGGCTTGTGTGCAGCTGTGTGGCGGTGCTGTTCTGGGCAGGGCAGTGTGCGGCAGCGACGTTTCGTGTGTCGCCGACGTTGCTTGTGTTGTCGGGGTCGGTCTTCAGCATGGCGTATCCGCTGTTGGGGGGGATGTGCTTTCACTCAAGCCTGACGATGTTGCTCCCAGCGTTGTTGCATTTCTTTCTGCTGATGGCTGTCGGGCAGTTTGCAGAAGGACATCCCGCGTTGGTGTTGTACCAGCCGTCGATGCACCTAGTATTGTCCGCAGCTGCCGTGGTGGTGAGCAAAGCGTTCTCCTTCGGGCGGATTGTGGTGCCAGCATGGGTGGAAATGGCACAGACAGTGCTGGTGTGTGTGTGCATCTGCATGTGGAGACGACACGTCATGGCGAAGGCAAGCAAGGTGAAGCGTACTAGTACACGGAAAAGAATGGCCTCCCCCAAGGCAGCGCAGCCAGCGTGTGTGGAGGACAACGTGGAGGTTGCCAGCAGCAAGATCGTGCGGTGCCTGACGCCAATGATCTCCACCAACGGGACAAACGGTGTGCCGCCGTTTGAGCCGTCTGTTGCAGACGATAACGATTGCGACGGCAGGGTGCGCAAGAGGAGTCTCAAGGTGACTGATGAAGTCATCGACATCACCAGCGACGAAGAGAACGACGTCTCCGACTTCGACACGCACGGCAAGAAGGACAGCGATCAGAAAGACGCCGTTATGACAAGCTCCCTCAGCCTTGCATGGGCCATGGGCGTCAACAGCGACCCAGGCGCCACGATGCAGACGCACCCCGATGCACTGCTACCCCATCCGTCGTCCAAGTCTGTGTTTGCAGTGAAGACAATGCAGGTCGACAACCAGTCCCTTGGGGCAAGCTGCGCCGACAGCTTGTCGTCGCCCAACCAAAGTATCAACAGCTCAATCACACGCTCCGTCAGTCAGGCGCAAAGCGCTTCGTCAGGTGGCGCGCCCATCCCTTTGATGAAGAGCAATTCCACCTCGTCGCCCGCGAAGTTGCGTGGACGCAACGGCAGGAACGAAGCTGCACAGAAGATGGAGTGGCGCAAAGGGGCGCTGATCGGGTCTGGTGGGTATGGTGTTGTGCACATAGGTCTGAACGAGGCGAGTGGGCAGCTGATGGCGGTCAAGATAGTACCCTTCGACCAGAAGGACCCGAACATTGCGGCCAAGGTCACGATGCTGTCGAACGAGATTGCAGTGATGAAGCAGCTCGTGCACGCGAACATTGTGCTCTACTACTCAGCAGAGCGTGTCGGCGACATGATGCACATCTTCATGGAGTACATCCCAGGCGGCTCGCTGCGGCAGGTCCTCGACCAGTTCGGACCCCTTGGTGACGCAGTGGCGTCTGCCTACACAGAACAGGTCCTCATCGGCGTTGCATACCTGCACTCGCAGAACGTCATCCACCGCGACATCAAGTGTGCAAACGTCCTTCTCACCACAGAGGGTCTCTGCAAGCTTGCCGACTTCGGCTCGTCTTCCATAGAAAAGTTGGGCTGCAGACCGAGCGGTGAGACGCAGAAAAAGACAGGCGTGCAAGGCACCCCCGTGTGGATGGCGCCTGAGATCATCACCGACGCCGGACACGACTGGCGGTGCGACATCTGGTCGCTAGGCTGCACGGTGATGGAGATGCTGACAGGGAAGCCGCCCTTTGCGCACTACGACGTGCCGCCGCTTCGTGTCCTGGAGATGGTTGTGATAAACCCGATACAGCTGCCGCCGGGGATCACCCGCGGGTCGGCATCGTTCCTGAATGCTTGCCTTGTGAAGAAACCGGAGAACCGACCGGCAGCGCAGGAGCTCGCAATGCATTCGTGGATCCGTGCAGACGACAGCCCGAGGGTGACGTGCGCGAGCGCAGAATTCAACGACACGATGTCTGTCGTGACTGCAGCCACACGCCTCAGCTCCGCTTCTCAGGTGTCGGTCGCGACGACACGCTACACCGAGGCAATCAAGGGCAACCAACAGCCGCTGCTGCGTGGCATCTCCGAGAAGGAGACGGAGGTCCTGCGCCAGCGCCGTGTCCAGGCGGCGAAGGTAGACCTCGTGCACCGTGCCTCGCTCCTCGCAGGCGCACCCTCCGTCAAAGCATCCGCATCCAAGCCAGAGAAGAAGGGAAACCAAAACGATGAGTCCGAAGACCCCACGCTCAAGTTCGTCCTCGGGGAAAGTGATATGGTAGAGTCAGACGACTCCGACGAGCCTGTGCACGACTCGCCTGACTTCCGCAAACTGTTGGGCACGCAGTGATTCAATAGGCGTAATAAGGCTGTTGTGTTGGAAGAGGTCCTCTCTGTGTCTCCTAGTCTCCTCGCGTTGTTTTGTTTTTTTCGTATTTGATAAATATAAGCCATCGCCTTTCCAGGTGATGAACTTCCCGTCTCTCAGTAAGAGTATCGGGTCTTGACTAGGGTTGCCACAAAACTCGGTCTTTGTGTGATGCGGAA
This sequence comes from Rhynchopus sp. YZ270_cl-10, assembly GCA_964035575.1. Taxonomy (NCBI): domain Eukaryota; phylum Euglenozoa; class Diplonemea; order Diplonemida; family Diplonemidae; genus Rhynchopus; species Rhynchopus sp. YZ270_cl-10. The sequence goes on from OZ037931.1 coordinate 973,616, forward strand.
AACGCAGTAAGAGGAAGGGGGGGTGGTACCGCGTGCATGTCTCAGAAATTCCGAAAAAAAAAAAAAAAAGTGGAAAAACTGTCTGAATGGCAGCTGCCCTAAACAGATAAGGGTAGCACAATTAAAAATATTGTTTAGTGTCCTGCGCGCGAACAGATTTTTGGAAATCCAAAAAAAAAAAATAATTGGGACACAACTACAAAAAAAATAATTTCTATGGTTGGTAGGTTGAAGTCAGGACGGACGTGCCCTCCGAGACGAAGTCTCGGAGGGCCTCCGCGAGTGTAAAAGCCCGTGCCACAAAAGCGCGCATCCAAAAAAAAAAAAAAAAAAAGCGCGCACCCCAGCCGGCTATTTCCTAAATCTGCCTCCCAAAATGACGATTTGAGATTTTGGAAATGCCGCACTTTTTTTACCGACTAGATTTGCCCGGTTGCCGCACTTTTTTTTCGCCTAAGGGGGAAGGTAGGTAGGGCACTTCTGTCAGCAAACACTTGCCCCCTTTACCTTACACTGACGGGTTTTGACCAAAACCAAGAACTTGTCCATTTCGGCAAATTGACCCCACCACAGAACGGACGGATTCCGGAAATGCAAATGTCGGTGTTTTCGCGCATTTTCATGTTTCAAGACGTCAGCATCAGGGAGAGAAAATCTGGTTGTGGGATTTACCTTGGCCCTCTTTACCCTACATGGATTTTGACCAAAACCAAGAATTTGGCCATTTCGGCAAAGTGACCCCACCACAGCGCGGACGGATTCCGGAAATTCCAATCGCGGTATGTTTTGGGGCTGAAAACCCACTGTTTTTTCAGGGGAAAAAATTGCTTCCAAATGTCGGAATTTTCCGAATTTTCCTGAAAATGACCCTTGTTTACGAGTATGGGTTCATATTTTGCGAAAATTTAAGTCACTAAAATTTTGTCCATTTTTCCGTATACACCCCACCACAAGCCGGGATTGGCTCGGAAATGCAACAAAACGCCCCAGAGTTAGAGACAGGAAATAGCCCGAAAAGAGGGCAAAATAGGTGAGGGGAAAATTATTTTTTTTTGACTAGTTATTTTTTTTTTGCGTGCGTGCGAACAGATTTTTGGGGAGCGGTGGGACACTAAACAAGGTTTTTAATTGTGCTACCCTAATCAACAAAGGTACATGGGGTTTTCCTCCCCTGTAAATTTGTCCCCACACCCTTCCTTTTTATCATCTCGAGATTCCCCTTTACCCGATCAATTATTAAGTGTGCACCAACTCAGGCTCGTAAAGAGCGTTCGTGTGCTCTCTAAATGCGGTCAAAGAAATCCTGTGAAAAAATTGTGGATGATAGTCTAAAAATCAAACAAAAAAAAAAGTGAGGACTGCTCGAAATGGCAGTCACGCTAATACAAACAAATATATTTTAAAAAGAAGGAAAACTAAAACTTTCATTATTTTCGTTATTCCATTATTCTGTTTTTACTCTCTCTTGATGTTCGTGAGGTACGATGAGTCAGCCCGTTCCCCCACCACCACCTCCCTCTTCTATTCTTGTTTACATATCAAATGTACCTCGAAATACATGTAGGACTTCATGGTTGGGGGTCCACCCGGTGCACCGGTCATTGTACCTTGTTCACGAGAGGGATTTTTTGTATTTTCAAGTCAACCTTGTGTTGTCAAGATAGCTAACACGAAAGGCTTACGTTGTAGGCACAAAACCATATTTTTTCTTCTCTTGGGGACACTTTCCTCGCTTCTGTGCTGTGGTAGCTCCACGAAGGAAAGCGTTCCAAACGCGGCTTTTAACGCGACGTCCTGGATAATATATTATAGGTGATCTGTGTCTATACCTTCCGTGGTATAAAAGGCTTCGACCGACAGTGAATACACTTGAACACAGACCTTTATACCAGGTGTACAGCGATTTGTCAAATAACAATAAAGATCTTTCCGTAATGTTTTACGCCTGATTTTGTCCCTGAGTTTTACCGGTGTTTCCTGTGTTTGGCTGCCGCCAAACACCGACCGGCAAACTCAGGGTCAAAATCAGGTGCGGTTTTTTGTGAATAAAGCCTTTTTCTAGTGCAAACAATGTTTTTTTACACTAGGAACAGGGTGCTCTTTTCTCCCCTTTTGACCCCTCCCCTCAACCCAATAAAAAGCACGCCTTAGAACAATCTTCTGTTGTTCCGAAGGGGGAAAAGACAAAAAAATACTACGAACCACCCCCCCCCCGTTTTCCATTCCCGTTTTGCCCAATATCCCTTTTTTTGTCTATTTCAGTTTCCCTCACACTTCTAACCTCTCTTCGCCGTCCTTAACGGAGAGACCCCCCTTCTCTCCCTCTCCTCATAGCACCTTCACCACCTTCACCACCTTCACCACCTTCACCACCTTCACCACCTTCACCACCTTCACCACCTTCACCACCTTCACCACCTTCACCACCTTCACCTGCACCAGGAGAGTACCGTGGGGGGGTGTGCATGATGTCGGGGGAGTACATTTGCAGCCCGCAGAGCTCCAGTCCTGCCTTGAACGGGACACGCAGACAGTCGATCAGCAGTTTTGCAATCCAGGTGACGTCCGTGCCCAGCAACAGCAGCCTGAACAGCATGGGGATGGCCGAAGACGAGTCGCCCAGTCCACGCCTGCTCAAGCGAAAAGCGACAATCCTGAACTTCGGGCGGAGTACGTTCATCAAACGTCATAAGTACAATGTGATCCTCGGACGGCGCTACGTCAGCAAGACCGTCGCCACTGTGCGGCGCACGGTCAAGATGCTGGACGCGAACTGCCACGTGACGCCGCAGATAGCATGTGCAACACTCGCGCTGGCCTCGGAAGCGCTGTCGGCACCGATAGACTACACAACGCTGTGCCGTGCGCGCAAGGAGGTGCGCGACATGAAGGAGGAGGCGATCCTCCTGAAGGAGGAGCGCCAGCTGCTCATCGATGAGCTGAACGAGCTGCAGACGGACATCTTCACGCTCGAGGACGACAGGGACGGTATCGAGTCGGAGATGGTTGCCCTGCGTGAGGCCACAAACGCTTGCGTGAAGAACCAGTCCTCAAGCAACCTGAACTCCTCCGTGACCTCAACACCCGAGGCATTTGAGTGGGCCTCTGTCATCAACAAGTCTCTCAGCAAGTCCAAGGAGGGCAGCTTCTGTGCGGAGAAGTGCCCGCACTGCGGCGAGTCGATGACCTTCCAGAACAAATGGTGCGCTGTCACCGGGCAACGTCACAGGTCTGACGCGGAGAAGGAGCTTGACGTGCTGCGCAGGCGTCTGTCTGCTATTGCACGCGACGAGCTGTCTCGCGGCTTCATCGCTGACGGGTCTGTTGTGTACCACTCCGACGGCGACACACCTGAGACGTCACCACGGCGGCGGTCGCGCAACTGGCGCGACTCGCCTTTGTCCTTTTCGCAGTACTCCGACACACGGCGACACACAGACTCTTCGCTCTTCGACGCCGATGAGGACACAATGAGTGAGTCCCGCCGCCGCAGGCAGTCCATTGCGAGCGAGGGCACTCCACCACTACGTCTGCTGCGCAAGCCTCGCGCCTTTCAGAGGGCCTTCGGGAAGGACACCGGGAGCCAACAGGACGAGCTGCCGACACCACCTCTGGACTACAGCACACCACCATCACGCCCACAACGCGCAGGCACGATGGCGCAGGGCGACCATGCGAAGTACACACTCTCAAGCGCGCCAACCATTCCACGCATTGTGAACCAACACGGGTCGTCCTCTTCACTGCAGTCGCCGACCAGCCCACACACACCTCCTACGGTTGGGTTGAAGCGGGAGCCTACCTTGCCTACGTCTCTCTTTGATAGCCAACTTGAGCGCACAGGGACGGGGTCTGGTGGTTCCTTCCCCCGTGTAAAGAGTGTGGGCACACGCGGGTCCCTCAACGACTCCCCTAAACAGCCTGTTCTGCGCAAGTCAACCATGCCCATGCGTATAGAGGCAGACCTGCACCTAGAAGAGGTTAACACCGTGGATACGAACTCAGATTCCTCCTCCGTCGCGTCAGACGCGACGCTGCAGCAGTCTGAAGAGCACACCCGCCTCGACCCCTTGCGTGGTGAGGGCCTCCTCGCGTCTCAGTCTTTCTAACAAAAAAAGGTAGACACCTTGTGAGCAGTTTTGCTATAAAAAAAAAGGGGAAATCATTAGGTGTAAAAAAGGGCGTGAAATAACATTGTCACGACGGGGTTTGCTCATGTGGTTGTTGAATAAAGGGTTGTGAGAAAGAAATGGGGGTGTGGGGGGAGGGGAGGGGGAAAGAAAACTGAAAGCTCGGTAAAGAATGGGTGCGGGAGGGGGGTGGTAGAGAGAACAGGGGGTGTGTTTTTTTTTTTCAAGGATGCACGTGTTACACCCTTTGGTGCTTACTGTTTGTGTTATAAATAGTAAGTATATGAATGTATTTTTTCAAAGGAGTAATGTAAAGTATGGATGTATTGACTTTTTCAGAAAAGTCTGTGAGTGTTTTTTTTTTTGTTGTTGTTCAAACTAGCCCATGGCTCGCCTTTTTTTTTATTCCACATCAAACTGGACAGAGCAAAAGGGGGTGTGCTTTTTACTATTTTCCCTCCCCCCGCTGTATGGAACGTTCAACTCCTAAAAAGGAGATTCACAAAAAAAAAAAAAATAGTTATTTTTTCGCACTTCAATCAAGGTCTTTTTTTTGTGAAAAAAAATGACGTGAAAAGGGAGCAGGTGATGGTGGTGGTGGTGTTGCTCATAACTGCCGTTGCAATTTCACTTGGCATGTTTTGGCAGCGTGACTTTTTCCTTTTGTTCTTGAGATGCAATGTGCTCGTGAGACACATTTATCTTTCAAGTCTTCTCTATCCGTGAAGACATCGTAAAACCATACGTTGCTTAAAAACTTCGCTTTTTGTGTGTTGCCAACTTACCCTCATTTTTTATTTTATTTTTTTGTGTCGAAATTTGCCGAGCGGTTTATGAACCGCCTCCGTTCTCTTACGGTACGGAACACCCACGTCCCACTCTTTTCATGAGCTTGACTGAGATGCGTTTTACGTTTCAACTACTCTTTTTTTGTGCGGCAATCCCCTATTTTTTCAGATCTGTGTGTGCACAAGAGGCACATTCATCTTTCAAATTTCCTCTTTGCTGGTTTTTCTATTTTCATTTTTTATTTTTTGGTAACTACCTGGAGTAAGCACGGCTTAGGACCTTCCAGCCTTCCTCTTATTCATCCGTATTCGTTCGTGTTTCGTTACTGTTCTGTGTGTTTTTATGTTTTTATGTTATTTGGGGCAAGCCATGAGGTTTCCTTACATGGTGCTTTTTCGGAAATCGATCAACGACCTGTCAGCGACCCGTCAATATCGATCCCCCCCTGGAGCACCGCTACTGCTGATGGTGTCTGGGCATTTTCAGATTTTTAAAAGGGCGGGGGGGGGGGAGAAAATAAACTCAACAAAACCCGGTTGTTGTCTGCACACAGTGTGGGGTGTTGCTATTAAAAGCGTCGCTTTTTCATTGCGTTTCTCGACAACATCTGGTTCGTTTTCGAGGTAGCAAAGCACCTTTCGGTGGCTAGAAAAAAATAATTTCCAGACACATCACTTGTACATTTTTTTTGGAGGTGTTCGCTTCTTTTCTTAAAAAATCCGTTCGGATTGCACATCTTTGTGGCTAAAGTGTCCACGCTATTCTATCGTTGCGTCCATTCACGATGGGTACCCTCCTACGATTTGCCATAGCTACCACCTGGGTTTCCGTCCACCAAGGGAAGTTTCCTCTCAGCAACAGGTGGTAGCCTCCTTTTTTTCCCTTCACAACACCCCCCCAATAAAGCAAGCCAAGCGCATACTGCAAAACTATGGTTCATTTCAACGTTTCTGGCTCTTTTTTTTTTTGGATGGGGGAAATGACTGTGTGTCTGCTTAATAGTTTCCCTGTATAGCAACTCTCGAGATGGTAACAGTCCGGGGGTTTGATAACCCCGTGGAGTGTCAGTGCCTACGTCTCAGAGGCGTTGTGCACATATCAACTTCACTTTTTTTTTTTTGTCACCTCATGAAATGAAGGAGGAAATAGAAACAACGCACTTTGAACACATTTTTGCGGTTCGAGGGACGAACCGCGCTGCAGAGCTACTCCTCACCAAACAGGTCGAGGTGTGTGCGTTTCACCACAACCTCTCCCATGGGTTTTATCGTGTGATGAGTGTTAAGTTTCTATTTTCTTCAAACAATTTCTAAAGGCTACAGCTTCTGTACTTCAATTGAAAATTCGGTTTTATTCGCAGTTTTTTGGAAGTAAACCACGAAAAGTAGATGTAGGTGACCACGGTTAAAGGTTCGTTCGCCCGCAGAGCACCGAATATTGTACGAAGGTACACTGTTCACGAGAGGGCTTTGTATTTCAACTCAATTTTTTTGTTTGTTTGTTTGTTTTTTTTTTTTGTGCTGTCTTTGCTTACAGGAGCTTTCTTTTTGCAACCCAGCAACGCGGTTTCTTTCGTTTCGCTTTCTTCTTGCCTCTTTCGTTATGTAAAAAAAGGGGGGTGGCGAGAGGTGGGTTTTTCTCAGAAGAAAATGCATATGAAATAAAACCCCCTTTGTTTTTGTCTTGTCTGTAACTCAGAAACAAAAATATCTTTTTTTTTTTGCCACCTGCCTTTTTTGTGTCCCGTTCATCTTCTCACGTTTTCATCTACCAACTTCTGGAACTTTTTTTGGGGGGGGTTTTTTTTTGGCAACTTTGTAACAGTCTTTCATATTTTTTTTACGATTACGGTAGTTGTTTTCTCTCCTTTGTTTTTTGGATGGATGTAGGACTGTCTGGTTGGGGGTCCACCCCCCGGTACAGCCGGTCATGGAGGGCTTTGTATTTCAACTCTACTTTTTGTTTTTTTTTGTCACATTTTTCAACTTACCTTCCTTCACCCCCCTGTAAGGGTAACCGTAGGTGAAGTAAGGTATAGTATTGAAATCGATGTGGGGGGGGAGTAAAGGGTCAATTTTACAAAACCAGATTTTGAGGAAAATTTTAGCCGAAAATGGGCCCCACGTATAAGGAACCGGGCTCATATTTCTCAAAATTTAAGTGGCCAAAAAATTGTCCAATTTTCGAGATTGACCCCACCACTGCACGGGCGGAGCCCAAAAATGCAATAAGGACCCTTTTTAATTTGTTCTCTTGAAAAGTGTAATTTCATGTTTTCGCGAAAAAAATAACAACTGATCCTACAAGGGTTGAAGGAAGGTGGTTGAAAACAACAATAACAACAAGAACAACTAATTGCCAAGAAAAAAACGGAGTGTGCTGTGGAAAACTCCGCGCGATTTTCGAAACCACCGTAGCATCCTGGGGATTTGCTGGAGGTGCTGATGCGCCTGGTGTGATCGAAGTGTTGTAGTCTGTGCATTCTGTGTTCCTTCCGCACTGCTCCAACGACGACGACAATGTGGAGCCTGTGGACAACTACGAGCTGGAACACGCCGAGCCTGCCGAGCCGACGTACAACAACGCTATCGAGCAGATGGTGCTGGATGAAGAGGACAGCCCCCCTTCTTGAACGTTTCAGATGCTGGCGTCCCAGTGGGTCTGGCAGCTTACGAAGAGCGTTAGCATACCTGCAGAAGAGCAGAATGCTGGGCGTGTTGTAGATTATTTCTACAGGATGGAGTTCCACATCACACCCCGTTTTTTTTCCGATAGCAATTACTTGTTTTTTTTTGGTAACTTCTCAGTCTTTTTGAGGACTGGGTTGCGTTATGTCAATGCTGCTGCAGAGGCCTAAATCGAAAGGGTTTTTTGGTCACAAACCGAAAACCTCTTTTTTTTTTTTCTCGCAACATTTTTTGTTACGTTTTTTTTTTGATGATGTCGATGTGTTGATATCAAGTTATGGGGTGATTTCTCTGCGCGAAATATTACCCTGCCATGTGGCACAAGATGGTATGAGGTTCATACATCGTACGATATTGTCTTTGTTTTTCAGATGTAAACCACAAAATGGATTGTAGGGACTGCATGGTTGTGTCCACCCCCTGGTACAGCCCGTCATTGTACCAAAGGTACACTGTTCACTAGAGGGCTCACGAGAGTGTTGTATTTCAACTCTACTTTTTTTTTTTGTCTGGGACAGGGACATTTTTTTTTTAAACCCAGCACGTTCCCGAATGATTATGGTAAAGAATGGCCCGACAGAGTTTCATAAAAAGCTTTCTTTTTCTTTTATTCTTATTTCTCTCTCTCTCTCTCTCCCCTTGCCATGAGGGAGGCGGTTCCATTCAAAGCAGTTATCTTTAGTTATTTCGCTTATGAATCCTATAGTGTTTCGAGCTCTTTTGTTTTTTTTTGATTAGCGCGGATTTGTTGCATGCTTTCAATTCGTGTCCCATCTACTGTGATCTACTTTTGTTGTAAGGAGTGAAGATATTTATGAAGTCATGGCGGCCTTTTTCGTCGCCTCTTTTTCCCCTATTTTAATTTCTTTTCATTTAACGGACCGATTCGTCTTTATGGTGGTGCCACAAGCATATTAGCGAAACTGCTACAGATATTGGTTTGTAGCCTTGCATGAGAAGAAAAAATGCAAAAAAATGGTGTGTTCCGGGGTATCGGAAAATACAATTTTTCACCAATCTTCACCAATCTTCACAAGTTTTCACAAGTTTTCACAACATAATTTTTGGCCATTTTTTTGTGAAGAATTGTGAAGAGTTGTGAATAGTTGTGAATAGTTGTGAAGAGTTGTGAATTGAAATGAAAATTTGGATGAAAAAAACACAGATGTTGTGAAGATTTGTGAAGAGTTGTGAACAGTTGTGAAGAGTTGTGAATTGGAGGGAAAAAAAGGGGGGTGTTTTTTTCCAGGGTTTTTGCAGGACTGGTCAGGTAAAGTGTGCTGTGCAGAGGGCTAGCTAGCGTGGGTCTGTGAGTCAAGCTGGCCGTACCACCCCACCCCCTGTGCGGAGGAGGACGACGGAAGTCCGCGGCGTGTTCGTTTGTTGCCTTTTTTTTTTTCAACATGTTCACAACTCTCAAGAAAGTAGCGTACCGTGCGCCTGCGACGCAGCTAAAAATTACTAGCGGTAGCCCACAGCTCTACCCGAAATGTTGCGTAAATGTTCCGTGGCTTCGCTAGAAAAGTTTTGTACCAGTGGCACTACCACTTGTTTCCCTGTTTTTTGTACCGTTTTACTCAAAACACAGCTGGGCGCAACTAGCACCATACTCACCTGAACTGTGCCTATATTAGGCACAATTTCAGCACACTTTCAGCACAAGTACACACACGTACACGTCGGGGCCATATGTAGTGTAGTACTGTACTGTACTGTACTGTACTGTACTGTACTGTACTGTACTGTACTGTACTGTACTGTACTGTACTGTACTGTACTGTACTGTACTGTACTGTACTGTACTGTACTGTACTGTACTGTACTGTACTGTACTGTACTGTACTGTACTGTACTGTACTGTACTGTACTGTACTGTACTGTACTGTACTGTACTGTACTGTACTGTACTGTACTGTACTGTACTGTACTGTACTGTACTGTACTGTACTGTACTGTACTGTACTGTACTGTACTGTACTGTACTGTACTGTACTGTACTGTACTGTACTGTACTGTACTGTACTGTACTGTACTGTACTGTACTGTACTGTACTGTACTGTACTGTACTGTACTGTACTGTACTGTACTGTACTGTACTGTACTGTACTGTACTGTACTGTACTGTACTGTACTGTACTGTACTGTACTGTACTGTACTGTACTGTACTGTACTGTGTACTGTACTGTACTCTACTGTACTGTACTGTACTGTACTGTACTGTACTGTACTGTACTGTACTGTACTGTACTGTACTGTACTGTACTGTACTGTACTGTACTGTACTGTACTGTACTGTACTGTACTGTACTGTACTGTACTGTACTGTACTGTACTGTACTGTACTGTACTGTACTGTACTGTACTGTACTGTACTGTACTGTACTGTACTGTACTGTACTGTACTGTACTGTACTGTACTGTACTGTACTGTACTGTACTGTACTGTACTGTACTGTACTGTACTGTACTGTACTGTACTGTACTGTACTGTACTGTACTGTACTGTACTGTACTGTACTGTACTGTACTGTACTGTACTGTACTGTACTGTACTGTACTGTACTGTACTGTACTGTGTACTGTGTACTGTGTACTGTGTACTGTGTACTGTGTACTGTGTACTGTGTACTGTGTACTGTGTACTGTGTACTGTGTACTGTGTACTGTGTACTGTGTACTGTGTACTGTGTACTGTGTAAAAACCATAGGGGGGACCCTATGGATTTCCGATGTCCGAGTTTGAGGCCCAAAAATTCCATTAAAGCAAGAATTTTTAACTTTGGAGTATCTGTGGTACTCTCATATTTTTTCCTAACTCGCACAAAATTTCTAAAAACGGTGTTAATAATCCCCACCAAAAAGGCGGATAAGACGAAAGGAGACGAAGTAACCGCCAAGGACTCACCAGTGCGTCGATCCATAATGTGTGAGAGATGCAAAACAACCACCGCCATAATGGAATTAACCTGTAGGTTAACCTCACACAGGACAGTCTCGTCGCCCACAAAGGTCAATAATACACTCCGGATTTTGGGGACAATTTTTGACCGAAATGGGCCGCCTATTAGTGACCGGGCTCATATTTTCCGAAATTTAAGAGGTCATAAAATTGTCCAATTTTCAACGTCGGCCCCACCACTCATACTTGGACCGCCCGAAATATATTTCGGGCATTTCGGGCGGATTAGGGGCGGATTTCGGGCGATTTTGTGCGCCCGAATTTGCCCGAAAACGCCCGAAATGCAGATTTCGGGCGGATTCGGGCGCTTTTTCCTTAGTGAAAACCGACTAGGTAGGTTTCTATTCATTTTTGCAAAAAACTTTTTATATTTGGAAATATTTGATGTCAAATCTGTCAAAATAAGCAAGAATCGAAAACTTTTGTACACCTGAGTGCACTTTGGGAATCACCACCAAACACGGGTTTTCTGACTATCATGTGCTTATTCCCACCCAAAACACACTATGAACCGGGGTTTCACCATTTTTTCGTATTTCAAGGTGAATTTTTGTGAATTGTCGGGTCACAGGGTGGTTCTGACCCATTCTCGGGGTGTTTCGGACTTTTTGCTCAATTTTTTTTTCTTTGAACAAATTTTGTGCCAATCTTTCAAATAAAGCGTAAAATTTTTACACTGGTGGCATGCTTCCCAGCACACATAAGATACTCCAGTGCACCGATTGTGCGCCCGAATTCGCCCGAATTACGTATAAATTCCCTTTAAAACGCCCGAAATATATTTCGGGCACATTTCGGGCGCTCGGGACCCGCGCCCGAAAAATCCGCCCGAATTCGCCCGAAATTTTTTTCGGGCGGTCCAAGTATGACCACTGCACGGGGATCCCAAAAATGCAATCCAAGTCAAAAAGTTGAAAAAAAAACACACCTAAAAACACATGGCCCAAGAATGGCCCAAAAGGGTCCAAATCGTCCCGTCAGCCGCACCATTTTAGGCACTTTTTGCACATAGAACCTCCTGTGTTGCCAACCAACGTCCTCCAAAAGGTGTCCTGTACCTACCTGGGTACCTGGGTGCCCAGGCACCACCCAGACTTCGCCAACTTCACAACTCTTCACAACTCTTCACAACTCTTCACAACTCTTCACAACTCTTCACAACTTTTCACAACTCTTCACAACTCTTCACATACACGTTTTTGTGAAAATTTGTGAAGAGTTGTGAATAGTTGTGAAGAGTTGTGAAGAGTTGTGAAGAGTTGTGAATTGAAATGAAAATTTGTATTTTTCGATACCCCGGAACACACCAAAAAAAAAAAAAAAAAAAAAACTCAAAAAATCCGCCTTTTCTTGATTTCACAGATTTCACAGATTTCACAGATTTCACAGATTTCACAGATTTCACAGATTTCACAGATTTCACAGATTTCACAGATTTCACAGATTTCACAGATTTCACAGATTTCACAGATTTCACAGATTTCACAGATTTCACAGATTTCACAAATTTTACACAAATTTTACACAACCTTAACGGATAAACATGTCATCACAGGGTGAACAACTCGTGATCAGCGCATACGGTATGAGGAATGTCCTTGGATCGTACTTGTCCATCTGTGGTCAACTAGACCACATGGGCAGGGTCCTCGAGCTGCTGGCCCCCTATGGGGACACCAACGGTGCGACCAGTGCTGCGGGGTTCTACCGCGGCAACGGCATCAAGTTGATGAGGATTGATGCCCGTGCCAATGTGGAGGAGATGATCTCCCTGTGCGAAGAGATTGGGTTTTCTGCCTATATCGCTGCGTGGTCCTTGCCCACAGATGGGGGAATGATCCTCGAGGCGTTTCTCAGAAGCGACAGCAGGAACGACTCCACCGCCAAACCCTTCAGAGACATCCGCAAAGCCTTACGCAACTTGGAACTGCTGGAGGGGTCGAAAGTGATCAGGGCGACTGCCAGTGGCTACGACATCCACTCCCCCATCCTCAACGACGCCACCCTGGAGCGGCTAGCGGGGCTTTTGGATCAGGCTAACATCGCTTTGAAATACCAAGGCCGTTTCGTGTCTACTAAAGAAAAGAAGGAGGAGAGGCGGAAGAAGTTCCTTGCGGACTCGAGGTCCAAATGGGGAGGTTACGGTTTCCACCGTAGCTTCTCGGAATTCGAGTTCGCAGCTATGCTGGAACAACTGGACATCTCCTCTGAGGGGACCCGCATCTACCCAGCTCATGGGCTGGTGCGCGGCGCCCCAATCTTTATCATTGAGGGTTTGTCGGAGCTAGACATGGCACAAATCGAGAAGACGAACATCGTCAGCCCTTACGGGGTCACTTTGGTGATGGGTCCAGTGGAAGGGCTTATCCACCAGAGGGAGGCCCAGGCGTGGGGCGGTGCAATGCATTTCCAAAGCACAAAAGTGAACGAGCCGCCCCCGGCTGAAACCAACACGGAAGACGTCGACACCACCACAAATGTGCCAGCCAGGGCTGCCGACACCACCAACATGTTTGACGACGAGCGTTCTGACAGCGGAAGCATCCTCGAAACGTCCGCAGAGGAAGAAGAGGAAGAAGCGGACGAAGAGGAAGAAGAGGGAGCCGGTGAGCAGAGACAGAAGAAGAGACGCAGGCAGAGCAAGGGCAACGCCGGCGGGAAGAAGAAGAAGTCCAAAACTACTGTCGACTTATCGGTTTCGGAAGCGGTCGACACAGCGCAGGAAGAGACGTCACCCCGTCCTGATCCTGCGCCAAGGAAATAACCGTTATGACCACAACCACACCAGCAAAGAACAGAACCGTGAGTGAACCTCCCCTATCCCCCCTACCCCCGAATCACAGTTACACAACAGTCAATCCCCCATACGTCAATGCTTCCCAAACCCGCCCGCCAACGGACATCAAACTCGTGGGTTGCAACTCGTGTTGCAAAATTTATTTGTCAAAATACTTCCGCCTCCTGCCAAAGAGTGAACTGCTGGCAACTTACGAAATCGGGCAACCGGTGGAAAAGTTTCGTGAAGCCGCCACACGTCATCAGTGGGTTCCAGTGGTAGTAGCCTCCATCAGCGAAAACAACTGCGATGTGGCTAGAAGTGCGATTTTGCTACGCGCCAATACGCCATGCTACACAACAAAGACAGGTACGTACCACACCGCATGTTACGCAGACATCAAACTCCCGACCTCCTCCATCCGAATTATCAGCGTCTACGTCCAGTGCAACAGAAGCGGCGAGCAGATGACAAACCTAGGCTCATGGATCAGGAAAACCGAACGTGAGAGTCCTCATGATACAATTATTATAGGGGATTTTAACGTGCGCACTACACCAACCGTGGAGGCAGTAGTCCGTGGTGGTAATTACCGCGAACTGGTGAGGGGACGAACCACTTTCGCCAGATCCAAGACCCAGAGGAGTTCCCTGGACAGAGTGTTTGTGCAAAGGGGCTGCAAGCTAAACCTGGAACAAATAAGTTTCACCGGTGCGAGTGACCACGCTGCCCTGACGGTGAACATCCGACAAACATTAGCAAATCCCATACCGTCCATGCAACAACCACCGGCAGGTTTCAAACTAGGACTCAAAGAGCTCGACTGCATCATCCAGGGAAAACCAGAATGGATTAACGTGAGACCGGCCCCCAAACCAAAGTGCCCAAGACTATGGCGACTATCCAAAGCTTTGCAGTGCCGCTTAGTTCTGAGAAGCCAACATGCGGCACGGAAGGAGTGGGATGCAACTGCCAACCTCAACCGACAGATAAAGGACATCCGGGACAAGATGGACTTCCTAATCCAGGGAACGGCGTCGAACGACATGCAGACGAGAAGACTACCCTACCAGCCCCCAAAAGTTGAAAACCCGGGGGTCTTCGTGGAACACTTTCGAAAACGTTTCGCAGCGAGCGAACAACGAGCCAGCGGAATGACAGGCAGTGCGATAAGCCTTGAATGTGATGACGTCTCGAGAGCTATAGCTTCAATGCGGACCAGCTCACGAACCACTGATTACTCACTTCGTTTCTTCAACAATGTGAAAGACGATATCTTACAGAAGCTAACAATACGATTTAACGAGTGGCTAAGATGTGGCATTCCCCCAAAGGAATCTACTTCATGGATTTTTCTTGCGTGGAAGCTAGGTTCCCGTAAACGTCAACACCCCAAATCTTTTCGCCCGGTCGCCATCATGCCCCTTCTCCTAAAGATCCTCCACACCGCCCTCTACGTGCGCCTAAAAGAAGACATCTACCGAGAAGTGCGAGAGAAGAATTTCCAGTATGGCAGCGTCAGAAAAACAGGGATGGTCGAAATCATATACAATGCCCAGAAATGGTTGGACGAGAATTACGCTAATGACCTCGATGACGAACATGTGGTGCTCATCACGGACCTCCTGGCGGCCTATGACTCGGTGCCCCACGACGGAGTAGTGCACACCTTACAGAACATCATGGGCAGCAGGTGGGCAGCTACAGCCCAACGTGTGCTCGAAGCGCAGACGGTCTCGTTAACGTTTTACGACGGCTTCTCAACCCCTTTCCGCCTGGGTAAGGGGCTTTTGCAGGGGTCTCCACTGAGCGTTCTCCTCTACCTCCTCTACACCGCCTATCCACCTCCAGGCCTCCAAACAAGCAAAGCGTTCGTGGACGACATCACCACCTTGACAACCAAAGGTCGCGTGGAACACGACCTGCAACTGATCGAATCGTGGGCCTCAGATCTCCAACTTGAGCTGGCGTGGAGTAAAACCACGGTAATATCGAAGACAATTTTCAACTTCACAGACAACTCAGGCAACAGCAAAGTCTCTACTGCTAGTGCTAGGCTGCTAGGGGCCTGTGTACACGGGAACAAAAAGATAGCTAATTGCGAGCAAAATGCGTCAAAGACGGAGAGGCTCTGCAGGGTGATAGACCACATCACGTCCTCCCGCTACACACCGACGAAGCGGAAGGTGGAACAATATAAATGCTACGCCCTACCCGTCCTGTCGCTCCATTCGCTGTCCAAGTGCTTCGACCCAGCAGAGCAGAAGATCGCAGCTGCCTGTGGACGGCTCATTCCCTCTCACCCCCGAGGTTATGGCATTAAGCACTTCGCAACAAGCAAGCACGGTTTTGGACGGACTCCTGTGGTGGACTACACGGAGGCGGTGCGCACCCATGCTCACTTGGTCTCCACAAACTACCGCTCCGAGGAGGCACTCCCGGCGGAAGGTTTCAGAAGGCGTGCTCCACGTGACGGCGACACACCAACGGTCATTCAGGACATCCAGCAACAGCTCGATACCTTCTCGGGAAATAGGGATCTAGTGGTGGCCTCTGACGGTGGTTACTTCGAAGACGACAACACGGGCACTATTGGGATCAGCATCAACGGGGTAAAACATGGGGCTAAAATAAGAGGTAAGGTCCTTTCTAGCACTCACGCTGAACTTGCAGCGGCGATTACTCTGGCAACTGCTCTGAAGGGCTCCACCCACCGCTTCAGGGTGGTGTGGTGGTGTGACAGCAGGAACGCGATCGCTCGCCAGACTGCTAAGGACCCCATGGACCCGGCTTCGTGTGTGCTGGGAGCTCCTGGGATGCCCCTCATGTCGTGGGCCAAAGGTCATAGCAAAAACGTTCACATCAACGCCGCCGATGAGGCTGCCACACAAGCCCGCGTTCTGCCCTCCACCCTGGACGTCGAAGTGTGCCTTGCGCGACACAACATCCCTTTCATCTGCTTTTCGGAAAAAGTCGTCGTCACCCAGTTGTCCAGTCCGATGCATTTCATCAGGCAGGTAAAAGCGATGAATCGCGAGGCAGGGATTGCTACGAGGATACGGGAACAATGCCCACAGGAGTGCACAAAGCGACAGAACTTGCGCCGTCTGATGTACATCCCAGGGTGTTGTGACATCATGCAGGCCATCGCGAGGCGTGCGGTACTGCAGCGTAGTACCAAGGCCAAGTGTGCGATTCCCCAGTGCGACGGTCTTGCCACAGCCGAGCACGTTTTGTTGTGCAATTCGCCAGCACACCGACGTGCCCTATCACGTTTCGCAGACATAGAGAAGGTCTACCCCTCTCCCCCGACAGTACACACAGTGTTGCGAGATTTTGCTATGCGGCGCCCCCCCACGCTTATGATGGTGTGCGAGCGGATGAAAGTGCAGGAGGCCGACGATGTGAGGATGTCTGAGTGGTGTGACGGTCTCCACAAATGGCTCATGCTACGAGTGGAGTTCCGGGAACGAATATGAGGTCTTTGTGGGTTTTTGTATAGCTGTGTGACTTAGTGATTCAACCCTTCCCCCCTCCGTTACACGCCCCTGCCCACCCCCCTACTTAATAGCTCTCTTCTAAGTCCCTCCCCCCCTTGGCTTCTTTACAACCAGGGTGGTACTCATGTACCATAACCTACCAACACCCTTCACGCACGCACTCCTGGGAAAATAGTGAAATTCTGTGAAGAAATAAAAGTTGCTCTTTAGGGTTCAGGACGGCTGACGTCTATACCTTCTGCAGTACATAGGCTTCGGCCAACTTTGAGTACAGAACTTTGTTCCGTTTTTGGAGCGAAGTGATTGTCGACACAACAAAAAAAAAAAAAAAAAAAAACTCAAAAAATCCGCCTTTTATTCCACCCTCAAAATCCCACACCCGGATTTTCCGGTGTGGCCACACCGGCACACTGGCATAATATAGTTCCCTGTTGTGAAGGAAGGAGTGTCAGTACCATGCAAACAACTAGCCAATTGATAAAGAAGCAAATTTAAAAGGAAAAAATAAACAACCGCTCAGTGCTCACGCAGCTTGATCTCACCCAGCACTGAGCGAGAGGCGGGGGGGTTTTTTGCCGTCCAATCCATCCCCCCCCGAAACAATTTTTACAGCGTCCATTTTTTTTGTTCATTACTCCCAGCAACACTTCCCACTCCACTCTCCCCCCCCATCCCAGCATTTTTTTTGCCCACTGGAAAGTACAAAATATATTTGAAAAAAAAAAGGAAATTCTTTTTCATCCTCTTCTCTCAACCATCCTTAAGGCTTTTTTTTTTGGACTCTATTTCACTAGCACATTCACTCCTCTCACAAAGTTATCTTGCTTTTTTTTTTTTGTTCACACCCAGCATATATGCATCTTTCAAGCTTCCTCCCTCCCCTCCCCTCCCACACAACATAACACCACATCACATTGTGGGCTATACTCCGTTCAGGCGTTACCCACTCTAAATTCGTTGTCATACACAGAGCACACCACATAACACACAAAGAGCCATATTCTGCGCAAGAATTACCCTCCCACTACATTAAAACCACACAACACCACACCACACCACAAGGCGTACGGAGGGATCATGCAAAATGACTTCGCGATGACGTCAAGACGACATGTGTTCGGAGTCAAATCCGATGTGAAAGACAACGTCCACTACATAGACGACCAGACGGTGGCGTACCCAGTGGGGAAGACCTTCGTGATATACAACCAAGCCACGAACACACAGAAGTTCATCATGGGGCAGGAGCGTGCCGAGGGCATCTCGGCCATGGCGCTCACACCCAACAAGAAGTACATCGCCGTGGCCACGTGTGGCGACTCGCCTTCCATCGAAATCTTCGACACCACAACCCGCAAGCGTCGCAAGACCCTCAACCTGCAGGACCTCGGGTCCAGAGAGTTTGCATGCATGTCTTTTTCGTCAGACTGCCGCCACCTCGTGACACAAGGGGGTGCACCAGAGTGGAATTTAGTCTTCTGGACGTGGGATAGACTGAAATCTCTTGCCATGCTGAGCACCGCACCCGACAGGGAAGGCGCCAAGGCCGACAGAGGCTATGTGTCGTGCTGCACCAACAACCCAACCGATCCGTACCACATCTGCGTCTCCGGGAACGGTGTCTTCAGGTTCTTTAAGTTCGCTGACGGACAGATCAAGCCCACACCCGGAGGCATGGGCAAGCGCGACCCGCAGAACATCTTATGCCATAGGTGGCTGAAGGACGGCGAGAGGATCATCGCCTCAACGGAGACGGGCGATCTGCTGCTCATTGAGAACTGCGAGTTTAAGTGCGTTCTGCCGCTGTCACCGTCGGACGGTCTTTCTATTGAGGTGATTGCGACGTGGTCGAAGGGGTTTGTGTGTGGCGGAGATATGGGGCTGATCCATGTGTACGAACAGTCTGATGAGAAGGAGATGTACCGCAAGGTCAAAACAGTGAAGGTCGACCCAAAGCGCGACTCCGACTGTGGTGTGGAGGGCGACCCGATCATCAAGAGCCTGTCGCTCTCGCAGCAGGAGGACTTCCTTGCAATCTCAACCTCGAACGGACCCAACTCAACCTTCGGGCAGCTCTACGTACTCAACATCTCGGTCGAAACGTCAAAGGCTGATGCCATGCAGCCAGAGTACCTCATCTCCCCCTTCCACACAGGCGCCATCACCGGCATTGACACCTGCATACGAAAGCCCCTCGTCGCCACCTGCAGCAAAGACCACACCGTCAGGATCTGGAACTACGTCGAGCACACCCTGGAGATATGCAAATCCTTCCCCGTGGAGGCCATCTCGATTGCGATGCACCCCTCAGGGCTGCACATCCTTGTCGGGTTTGCGGACAAGCTGCGTTTTATGAATCTCTACGGTGACGACATCAAGGAGTTCAAGAGTTTCAACATCAGGTCCTGCCCGGAGTGCAAATTTTCCCATGGTGGCCAATACTTCGCCGCTGTTCACGGGCAGGTCATCCAACTGTACAGCACATACACCTGCGAGCCTATCGCGCCTTTGAGAGGCCCCACCGGGAAGATCAGATGTCTCTACTGGCTGCCCCCTGACGACACGCGCTTGCTGAGTGCCGGGCACGACGGTGCGGTGTACGACTGGAACGTGAAGGAGGGGCGCAAAGAGGGCGACCACATCATGAAGAGCGTGCAGTACACTTCTGTTGCCTCGAATGGGAGCCACCCTTCTGGCCTGCTCTGGGCCGTCGGGAACGACCGGAAGCTGCGTGAGATGGAGATGGGCGCGCTCAACGTTGTGAATGAGTGGGAGGTCGGCGACTTCCCGCTCCTCAGCCTTGCCTATACAACGAACCACAAACTTCTTCTGGCGGGGGCGGAGGACGGCAGCATCAAAGTCATCAGCACACCTGTACAGAACGGCCTCCACCAGGCAGAGCACACAGTCGCGCACTCAGCACCAATCAACAAGATTTGCATCACCTTCGACGAGACTGTTATGTTCTCTGTCGGCGACGACGGCTGCCTCTGGATGTTCGACTTCAAGGAGAAGGACGGCCGCGGCCCCTCCAAGCGTGAGGTCACCTACGCAGAGGAGATCCTCATCAGCAAGGCCGACCTTGAGGAGAAGAACACCTGGATCCAGGACCTCAAGCAGAAGGTCGACGAACTCAAGATCGAGATGGACTACCTCGCTCGCAAGCGCGACATCAAACACGAGGAGAAGATCAAGGAGATGCAGGACCAGTTCAAAGAGGACTCCGAGAAGGAGTGGGCAAAGTTCGAGGCGCTGCTCAGCCTCAAACAGGAACAGGAGCTTGCCTTCACCGAAATCCGCAAGGAAACCAGCGAGAAGCACAGACGAGAGATCAGCAAACTCGAATCCGAATACCAGGCTCGAATCCAAGCTGCCGAAGAGCTCAAGATCAAACTCCAGAGAACCCTGGGCGACCAGAAGAACTCCTTCGAGGACCAGGTCCGCTCCGGTGACACACTTCTCGACAAGACCAGAAAGGACATGAACGAGAACTTCCTGGAGGCACTGAACATCGAGAAGGAAGCATGCGAGACACTACGCACGAACGAACGCGACCTCATAAAGGAACACAAAGAGATCCGCTCGCAGCTCGAGAAGGACACCGACGACGAGATTGAGGAAATCAAGGAGCGCTACGAGAAGCGTCTCTCCACAGAACGCGACCACTACCTGCAGCTCAAGGGGGAGAACGGCATTATGCGGAAGAAGTTCACCACTCTCAAAAAGGAAATCAAAGACAAAAACGAAGAAATCACGCAGCTAATGGACACTCTACAGCTCCTTGGCCATCGCATCAGCAGAATAGAGCTCGACATCGAAAGCCTGAAAGCAGAGATCAAAGAAAGAGATGAGACCATCGGCGACAAAGAAAAGCGCATCTACGACCTCAAGAAGAAGAACCAGGAGCTTGAGAAGTTCAAATTTGTTCTGGACTTTAAAATCCGCGAGCTGAAAAGCCAGATCGAGCCTCGTCAGGATGAGATCGCTGCCGCGAAACAGAAGATCAAAGATATGGACAACGACCTGGAGAAGTACCACCAGAACAACCTTTCGCTGTACGAAGCCATTGACGAGCTGAAGAAGAAGATTGAAGTACAGCAGAAGGAGATCCACAAATACACCAACAGACTGAAGGACTCGGAGACCTACAAGAACCGGGTACGGACGGACCTCTCGGAGTTAGTTCAAAAGATCCAGGAGCCGAGGAAGCTGAGCCTTGCGATTTCAAACCTTTACAAAAAGCACGTAAAAAGCGTAGTCTCTAAGGCACCCCAAGGGGACGAAGGGCTTCACACAGAGTACAACAGACAGAAGGAGTTTTTGAGTCGTACCGTGGAGTCACTGAAGAAGAAGCTCATCAAGGACAACGACGGACACAAAGGAGATGCAACACGTATCATGAACGAGAACGTGCAGCTCATCCGTGAGATCAACGACCTGCGCAAGGAGATCCGCTCTATCAAGGTGAATACCTCTCAGGACAAAACGTCGAGCAAAGGGTCCGCCTTCAACTCATCAGGTGGACACTCGCAGACTATGGAGCAGGTGCAAAAGGAGATGGAAATGCAGAAGCACGAACTCGAGCGACTCAAGCAAAAGATCGTTGAAGCAGAGGCCCTCATCGAACAGCGCAGGCCAGACTCAAGAGGGCTCCCAGCCCTCGAGGGGACAGGAAATACTACAGGCAGCAGCGACAACGGTCACCAGCCAAGCCCGCCAAAATCCATCTAAAGGGGGGGGTTCTTTGTTTTGTCGTTGCAAACGTTTCCAACGGGGGGGCTGAGGCTTGCGGGGTTAGGTCCTGGAGATAACCCATAAAGATGTGTGTGCACGAGAGGCACATTCATCTTTCAAGTTTTCCTTTACTATTGTTTGGTACACTTGTCAGGAGAGGGCTTTGTATTCCAAGTTCAAATTATTATTATTTCGTTTGCTACGAGCGACACCTTTCCAGGTGTTTTCGCATTTTTGAGAATTTTGGTATTTGAATTTTGGTATTTTTTTGGGCTCAGGCACGCAGTGTATATAGAACTGTGAATAAGAGAAAACCGACGAAGGAGCTTTTTTTTAGCGGAAATTGTTTTCTTTCTCCCAACAAAAAAAAAAAAAAAACACTTGACAGAGAGTTTTTGAAGTAAGGAAAGAAGATGTAAAAAAAACCGAAGATGGCAATGCATGAGAACATAGTAACATGCAACAAATAAGGAGGCCGTTGCTTGAGCAGGAGGGCGCCAATAAAGGAAAAAATAGTGGAGCACACTCTAGGGTGGCTAGACTATTACAACCAAGTTTTCAAAAAACAAGAGGAAGAAAGAAGAAATAAAAAAAGAAAGACACTAACACGCTAAAACACGAGAAAAAGGAGGATCGTTTTGTTTCTCCCCTTTGAAAATTACACTCTCAGACAGCGTTTCGTTTATGCATCCCCTCCCCCTCTGCCCCCACCCACATTTCTGTCAAGTTCATTTTTTTCTCTTTTGTCCCCTAAATCTTTTTAGTTTTTCATCAGGAAAGAAAGCTCCTCCCCATCCCCCTCAAAAGGTTCTATTTTTTTTTATTACGCACACGACTTTGTGAGCGGAAAATGTGTCAATGTCGGTTCACTAGCTAGCTTTCCACGAATACCCACGCCATTCAGTACAGTGTCTTGTACATTCGACACCTTCTCGGTGGTACTGAAGTTTCACTACTGCACACCGCGGGCAGTTGCTGTTAGGAGCCCATTGCCTGTACCTCTGTCAATGAGAGGCGGGGTTCTTCGGGGGTATCTTCCTGAACACTTCTTGGAGGGAGGTGGCGAGGGCGGGGTTCTTCTTGTTGATGGTGACGGCAGTCACCTTCTCTGTATGAGACTCCTGAGGGAGCTCAACTCCACGCTTACCCCTTCTTTTTTTTGCATGAAGCTCATGCAGAATGCCGAGAGAACATCCTCCACTCTTCGCAACCTTCTTTGCCCTTTGGGGAGCCGTTGTCGTCTGCCTTACGCTTGCCAGCATGTTTCTTTGCTTTTGGCCCGCGAGCGGGTGTAGATGATATACCCGCTTTAATACCCGCTATTTAACACCCACTAGCCCGGATGAAGTCCACCGTGCTCACCCCAACCGAGCCTCCAAAGAAAAGATGTTGTTGTGTGGCTGAATGGGTGAAAAAGTGCGCAAAAAGTGCGAATCATCCCCCCCCTTCAGCCACACCATGTTTCCCAGTATGTTACCATTTCATCATTAGTTGCATAAGAAAAATGACAGTGGAGATTTGCACAACCGTGGCAACACAACCGAGGCAACTACACTACTCCAACACTTTATCAAAAAAACATACACCACATGGTTTCTTATACCCCCAACACAACCTAACCAGACATAGACACAATACACCCCCCTTTTTCTTTTTTTTTTTTGGCGTTTTTCTCAGTTTTTTTGCTCCCCCTTTTTTTTTTTCTTGAGTTACACTAAAAACACCTGCTCTTTCTTCCCCTCTTCTCACAACCCTTTTTTCTACACCGCCAAAAAACCCCCCCTTCTCCCTCTCCCCCTCTCCCACACTCTCCCTTCTTCTTCTTCTCTTTTCTCTTCTCTCCTTACAATGGAGATGCTTGCCGAGATGGAGGGGACTGAGGAGGATTTGAAGGGTTTGAACCATGCAGAGCACAACCCCGAAGATGACATGCACACTGACGAATGGATGTACGAGCTTAAGCACCGTAAAAGCTGGACCACCGGGAAATATGTCCCAAGCGACGATTCCTGGAAGCCAAAGAAGGAGCTCCTCACCGATTCTCAGGTTCAAATTGTGAAGACAACGTGGGAAGGGCTGGACGCGCTGTCATTCGGAAAGACGCTTCACGGAGCGATTGCGATTGAAAAACCCTCTGAGGTGACGGATCCGTTGGACGTCACAGAACAGTCCCAGCAGATCGCCTCCATCCTGAGCACAACAGTCAACAACATTGACGATCCTTCCAAACTTCCGACAGCAGAGCTCCAAAAGCTGTCCAAGGCCTATGACATCAGCGGGGCAGAAATCGTCACCGTTTTCGCCGAACATGCCCTACAGTGCCTTGGTAGTCTGATCAATCCGTTCACTCCGACTACACAGACAGCCTGGAAGAACACCATCAACCTGCTTATCAGCACCTCGCTGGAAAGTGCGAAATGATGATAATTTTTTTTTTTGGGGGATGGGGGAAAAAATGAGTTTTGCAAAAATAAAATAAAATGCACGCAAACCATTCCAATTAATGTTTTTTGAAGAAGGGTGGTAATTTTGGTGTACGTATTTTTTTTAAAAAAAAAACTTTTCAAAAACATTACACATGGGATGGTGGGGGGAGGCTTGGAATCAATGAAGTGGTCATTGCAAAAAAAAAAAAAAGAAAACGGTGTTTTTTTTGCATGGTGACGAGGGTCATCTTATAAACTTTTCTATTTCTTAATGGTTGGCAAGATGCCTACTGACCATCTGGCCAACCTCTTCTTTATGTAAGAGGCACATTTTCATTTTTTCAAGTTTTTTTTTTGTATACCGTTTTTACAACTTACCATGCCCCCCCCTCTGATGCGCCACCCCACCGCTTATTCATTATAGTCAAGACTGTGTAGTGGGGGCTCATTTTAAGCTTTCCCAAAACCATAATTGTGGCCATTCTTTATAGAATAGGGACACAATTATTTTCCGCTTCCCCGCACACACACACACACACGCACCTCCCCACAAAAAAGAAATTTATTTCTTTTCCTTATTACTCTAAAGACCCCCCTCCCCACCTTACGAATATACCGCACCCTTTTCTCTAGTATCAGGGAGGGTTTTAAATGTTCTTGGTTCACACACGACCAAAAACAGGCTTTTTTTTTGTATCAGATGTAAACCACGAAATGGATGTAGGACTGCATGGTTTGGGGATGGGGGGGGGTCCCGGGGTCCGTAGTATATGTACCAAAAGGTGCAACTGTACACGAGAGGGCTTTTTTGTATTTCAAGTCAACTTTTTGTTGTGAAACAGACGACAAAAAACCTTACTCGCACGTTTTTGTTTTAATGCTGGTGGAAAACTCCATCTTCCGATTGAAAATAATATCTTAATCATTAATGTGCATAGTGTTCGCAGTGGTACGTCTTTGGATGCCATAAAAAGATAGAAAAGATGTGGGGTGCCTTGTGTTCACATAGGAAGGTGTAATCGTCGTATCCTTAAAGTCATATTTTTCTTGGAGATTAAAAAAAAAATAACGGCGTTTTGCTATTTTTCTACACAATGCTATCAAAAAAAGCCCTGTGTTACTTTGTTCCCCCCCAGTGCATGCACGTGGTGTTATTTATGAATTCAGCAATACCTGTATTCCGATGAGTTTTGCGTGGATGGGTTCGGCACGAGCCTGCACCATGCAAAAGACAGGTGTTTCTTGGTTGTATTTTTCCCTCCCTTTCCTCCATATTTTACCCCCCCTTTGAGAAAGGTTTCCCACTGTTGTGGGGCTGTTGCGACAACACGCTCCCGTGTTTCCCACCCACCCGCCCATACCATCCCACACACGACGGTGAAGTAAATGACTATTGACGTGTGGTTTTACTTACCATCATGATGTAAACCACAAAATGGATTGTAGGACTGCATGGTTGGGGGGTCCAACCCACGGTACAGCCGGTCATGTACCAAGGTACACTGTTCACGAGAGGGATTTTGTATTTCAAGTCAATTTTACTTTTTTTGGGGTTCACAGTTGGGCTTAACCCCTCACACAGTCAAAACTCATTTACTTCAGCGTCGTGCAAAGGACACTGAGCCATGCAATGGAGACTCACACACAGCACACACCCCCTCTTCTTTTTCCTCAATTTCGCTTGTAGGGGGGTGTTCGTTCTTCGTACTGCTTCCCTTGGGACAAAGACGTACATACCCTGTGCAGCGTGTTTTGAGAGGCCCCCCCCTTTGTCCATTGCGAATGTTCCGTCCCGTCCCCTTGTGCCAGTTTTTTTTTGGTAACTAAGATATGGCAGCGTCCGCGAAAGACCCCCCCCTAAAGCTAACATCCATGCTTATTGGTATTTCACTAATTAGAATTTTGGTATTTTATAAGATTTTTTTTTAAAATGAACTCAGAGTTAAGTTTCTGAGTTCATTTAAAAAAAAATCGGTGAAAAATTCCGAGTAGGTATTAATTTAAATAGGAAAAGCTATGTCAACAGCTATGTGTCCCCTTATTTTACCTGTAAATACTAAGGATATAGGAAGGAATTCACTAATATCTGTCTCTAAACCCATTATCAAAAAGGGGGGGGGAGGAAAGGGGGGTGGAGGCTTGTCGCCCCCTCCGAACACTCTAAATAGAGTGCGAAAGAGCTTCACGATCCGGGTCGTCTGCGGCGATGTCGACTTTCTCGCAGAAACCCCCCTTTTTTGAGTGACCCTATTGACCTCTGTGATGAGTCTCTCCAAGAGTTACAGACAATTGTCCTCCTGTTCCTCCTGTTCCTCCTCCGTCTCGCTCTCATTGTCCTCCTGGGGTGCCGGTGATGCAACTACAGGAGTAGTAAACGGCGGACACCCCTTTTCTCCTGGTGGTTCTCTTCTGCATATGGAGAGACATATGCTTCGAGCTCCACACCTCGCGCATCCAGCTCCTCGCGTCCCACCCTTTGCCCCCCTGCCAGTGAACCCCTGCATACACCTGCAGCTCGGCGAAGTTTTTTAGGCCTCGGAAAGGCCGGGTTTTCAGCTCCTGAGCGAATGCTTTGGCTGCTGATTCCATTTCCCCCTGTTGTGTTGTTCTGTGGGTGGTTATATGGGTGTTTGTGAGGATTTCCTTGTATATCCTTAGTATTTACAGGTAAAATAAGGGGACACATAGCTGTTGACATAGCTTTTCCTATCTAAATTAATACCTACTCGGAATTTTTCACCGATTTTTTTTTAATGAACTCAGAAACTTAACTCTGAGTTCATTTTAAAAAAAAAATCTTATAAAATACCAAAATTTTAATTAGTGAAATACCAATAAGCATGGATGTTAGCTTTAGGGGGGGGTCTTTCGCGGACGCTCCCATATCATTGATATTATTTGACCCATTTGTCAGGTGACGCGAGAAGTACTTCTCATCTTACAAAACCTTTTTTATATTTGGTGACTAAGCAATGAGAGGCTTAGGGTCATCTTATAATTTTATTTTTCTCCATCCATTTTCTTTTTAAGGTGCTTCTGGTGTGTGCAGAAGGGGGAGGTGGGTGAGGCATGTGAAGAGGAAGCGCAAGCTTGCAAATGTATGGTTTGCAATGCTGTGGGCGAGGGGCATGGGGACCTTTGCCCAGAAAGGCCTCTGTATAACATAAAAAGTAAAAAAAAGTAAAAAAAACAAAAGGAAGAAAAAAAGGAACGAACAGACACCATTTAATTTTCAAAACACATACATCCGGCGTTATATGTGAAGTGATATAACGTTGTAACGAAATACCATTTTTGTTATTTTTGTTAACGTTGTAACGTTTATCATTTGATATAACGCCTAATGCATGTATGAAAACAAACAAAAAAATACAAAAAATAAAAACGCAAGCAAAACAAATAATAAAAAAACATACAAAAAAAAAAAATACAAAAAACAAAAAAAACATAAAAAAACACACAAAAAAAACACAAAAAAAAGCAAACATAAAAAAAACACACAAAAAAAACAAGCAAAAACAATAAAACAAAAATTCCGGTTTCCGTTCCCCATTGTTTTTGTTCATTGCTATGTTGTTGGGCCATCTATGAACGGGATTGTTACGCCCCTCTTAGGCGTGGTGGTGTTGTGATGCCGAGTGAGGGGAATTCTTGTGCAGAATATGGCCCTTTGTGGTGTGTGGTGTTGGACATCACCACTCACAACTCATCTACGTACGTCTTCCTCCCCCCACCCCATTGCAGAGTGCACACAACAACATGGCAGAGGATCCGCCACAAGAGGCCGACGCAAATGAGCAGCAAACGTATGTCCACATGTCTCCCCGCATCACCCCCTGCAACCACCCACAGTGGCGACAAGCCTGTTGCGGACACAGACGACAAGAAGAAGAAGAAAAAGAAGAAGAGTATGGACACAAGACACCTCCTCCTACACCACCTACACCACCTACACCACCTACACTACCTACACCACCACACACTACTGCACACCACTGCACAGAGAAGACTGAATCCGAAGATGTGAAGCAAGCGGAAGACCCAGGTAATGAAGGCATGTCAGAAGCATCGCACCCTGCGTCTCCTGGCTTCGCTAATGCGAACAATGATGCCAAAGAGCAGGGTGTGGACAAGGTCACGGAGAACGAGAAGGAGACAGAGAACGACACAAACAAGGTCGCCGCCAAGGACAGCACAGACATTGCCTCTGCCACTCCCACTGCGCCTGCTGCTGCTCTTCCTGACACTGCTACTGCCACTGTCACGCCACCCCCCACAGTCGAAGGCGAGCCAGACGCCACCCGCCCGCAGTCGGGTGAAAAGAAAGACGAGGCTGTGAAGAAGAAGAAGAAGCGCCGCTCCTCGACCGACACCGCAACCATGGTGCAGCAGCACACTGAGGCGCTTGAGGAGCTTGAACAGCAGAAGGAGAAACTCGAGCAACAGAGGGAGCAGCTCGAGCGGCAGGAAGAGAAGCTCCAGCAGCAAGAGGAGAAGCTGAGGGAGCTCGGGCAGCACCAAGAGGAGCTTGGCCAACAGAAGGAGCGTGTTGCTGTGCTGGACGTGCAGGCGGCAGAGACCGCAGCGGCACTGAAGCAGTCGGAAGACATCGCAAAAGAGCTGGGCGGTGAGAGGGACAACCTCAAGTCGTCGCAGGAGACCCTCCAGCAGTCGCTCGCAGATGCAGGCAGAGAGGTGCAGGAGCGCTCCTCTACCATCGAGGCACAGCAGGCAGAGATATGTGGACTGCGCGAACGGGTTGCCGAACTTGAAAAAGCTTCGCAAGACGCAGAAACAACGTTCACCGAAACCGTGCAGACATGGCAGCAGCGTCTGCAGCAGGCAGAGTCCGAGGCCGAAGGTGCGCTCGCCTCTCTCAAGCAGGAGTACAAAGACCTCGAGGCCGAGCGGACGGAACGGCTCCAACGCGACAGAGTGCAGCTCAAGGACGCGCTCACATCCTCCGTGCAGGAGAAGCGCATCCTCTCCCCGGAGGTGCTTGAGACGCTTCTCGCGGATTTGGGTTTCAAAAACCAGGTCGACATGCCCCTCGGTGGCGACAACGTCAGCAGAAGGAGGCTTGAGGAAGCCCTCTTCGAGGGTCAGAGAACCAAACCAGGCAAAGACGAGTTGAGTGGCCAGATCGACCAGCTGCTTGCCAACCAGAAGCCCGACGACCTGTGGACGCAGGCAGGGGTGTTCCGCAGAAGGGGTGAGCGCCTCAACGAAAGCAAGACGCTCAGTCTATACCTGAAGCAGGCCATCATGGTCAAGGACAGACGCATGGAGGCAAAGGCGTACCGGCAGCTTGCGCAGCTCTTCCTGGACTTGAAAGACTACGACCAGTGCCAAGAGTGGTTCGACAGACTGTACCGTGTGTCCGAGCTTATGCAGGACCACGACGGCAAGGTGCGCTCTGCAATAGGCCTAGGTGACGTGCTCTCCATACAGGGCAACCACTCAAAGGCGTCGTACTACTTCAGCAAAGCGCACCAGCTCTCCGGCCTGCGGCATTCTTACGTTAAAACTACACACACGCTCCCCACACTGAGTGATTTGACCCCCACAATCCGAACGTAAGAAGAGCGTTTCCACGTTCTTCGTCTTTTATATTGCATTTCCACAACCCCGAACTTTGCATTTTTGTTATATTTTGTTGAAATTATCCCCAAACCAAACCCACTGTGCATCCAACAGAAACACCATATTATACACGTACCGCATGAGTTGAGGAGCCCCAGAGGGCGAACCGTGGTGCAATGAAGATCAGCATTATTCTACTGGTGGCGGTCATAGGGACAGCAATCCTGATCCTGATCGTTCTTGCAGTCATCGCATACTATATGTGGCAGCTCTCGCAGGGGAATCCGGTTGAGAATGTATGCACCACCACTACCATACTACCACCACCACCACCACCACCACCCCACCTCAGGAAACGGTACAAGAGATCGAGGCACGTCTCCTGAAGGAAGAAGCAAGCGGCGACCGTGCAAGGGACCGCATCTTCTACGAGAAGCAGTGCGAGGCGAAGCTGCAGGACGTGGAGGACAAGATGATGAAGATGCGTGAGGAGCAGGACCTCCTGCGCGACGCGTACGAACGCCGCTACCACCAGCACGTGCACGTGGAGAAGCAGGACCCTGACACGCTGGACATGGACCCACAGCAGCGCGCTATGCGTCGCGAGATTAAACAGATGCAGACCTTGGTGGCGACACGCACAAAGGAACGCAAGAAGCTGCGCAAGGCACAAGAACTTGAAGACAAACACGAACGCACAACGCGTGCAAAGGACAAACTCAACTCACGCAAGTACTTCGACTACATCGACGGCTACTTCGGTCAGGAGACCGAGAACGAGGTGAAGCACGACGGCATCACCTTCGACAACGAGCACGACTACCTGCGCTTCATCCTGCCCTCCAAGACGGTCCAGCGGCAGGAGGAGATGGCACGCCTGAAGAAGATGCAGGTCGAGCAGACCACGAAGCAGCAGTTCCACGAGATCGATGCGGACCACTCTGGGTTCATCGACAAGAAGGAGATGCGTCTGCGCATCAAAGACATTGTGGGGCACCCTGTGTCCGAGGAGCAGCTGGAGGTCATGTTTAGTGTGATGGACACTGACGGGAACGGACAGATTGACATGCAGGAGTTCATGGACTACTGTGCGAATGAGCTCCAGAACCACGACGACTGGTGGGATGTGGAGAACCACCCAGGCAACGCAGACGACCACGACCTCACGGAGGCGTGCATGCTCAAGCCAGACGCGGCCGAGCCTGGCTATTCACGTGTCAGCATCTCGCAGAACGAACCCGTCTCCTTCAAGCTTGGCGACACCCACCCAGCACCCACCCGCAGCAGCCAACGCGACAGAGGCAACGAGCGCACGAAACGTGGCCCACAAAACAAGTTCTCCGTCCAAGTCACCTCCCCCTCCGCACTCATGGGCAACGACTCCGTCAAGACATACGTCCTAAACAAAGACGAACACGACCGCCGATACCTCCTCAACAAGGAAACAGTGTAGCGACATTATAGCTGATACATTCTTGGGGGGCAAAACATTCCCTCATAAAAAATAGAACAATCTTTCCCAAAAAAACCACTCGCATCTTCGTTCTTATCCGTTTTTTTTATGCCTGTAATAGGCTGTATACGTTTTCCGTTTGGTACTGTGATATAAACGAATCTCCCCTAACCCTTTTCAATACACATCCCCCACCCACCACCTGTTGTTGCAAATACGTGACTACCACCACGTATCGCGTAAAATGCGTATTTGCACCCCAAACCCACCCCACCATCCACAGTACAAGATACCAATATGCCCATGCGGCTGCCAGTGTTGGTGCACTCCTCGCGGGAGGAGTTGACGTCCTCGCATGCGCTTCTTGCCCTTTGTGCGGCAGTTGCGAACAACGCCGTGCGGCAGCTCTTCTTCGCACAGTCGGACGCACGCCTCGCCTCTCACAAGATCCTCAACAGCTCCTTTGGTACCTGGGCAGGTGTGTCGCTCAAGGCAGAGGAGGACATCCTGAAGGGCATCATCTGCGAGTCGAAGAGCACGAAACGCATGGCCACGTCTGTGTTCCTCCCCGGGTACGACTTCTGGGATTATGAAAAGATGCTGCGCAAACGTGCCGTTACGCCTCTCCCAGTGTCGGGTGGGAATTATGGTGTCGGGACGTCGGGTCTGGGAGACACGTGGAATCGGACAAATCGTGAAAAGGTGCGTCAGAAGTTGAGCAACTGGACAACGGAGAAGTCGCGTGTGGCAGGCCAGACGGCACGTCTTCTTGCGATGCAGAAGGAGGAGGCATCCGCGTCGCCGCAGGAGCGCTACAACCAACTCCGCCAGCAGCGCCAAGAGCTTGCGGAGAAGAAGGACATTGAGCTGGAGCGCAAAGAGGCGCAGATTATGAAGGCCATGAAGGAGGACCGCGAGACGCGCCGCATGGTCAAAGACGAGCAGGACGAAGAACAGCGCAGGCTTGCCGAACGCGTCTACAACGTGCGTCGTGAGACTGCTGCCGTGAAGCAGGAAGTACACCGCAAAGAAGTCGAACGCGTGAAGAACAGACGCATCTTCATGGAGTTCTCCGCACGATGCAACAAGATCGTCGACGACGAGAAGATTTGCGCAAAACACGAAATGGCCCTAGCCCTCGCAAAGAAGCAACGCCACAAACAACACGACTTCTGCAGAGACGATCTCCTACGAGCGAGGGAAGCACGCAGAGAGCAGGTGCGACAGTCGCGCAAAGAGGTCAAGGCACGTGAACATCAGAACTTTGTGAACAACAAAGACTTTGTGGAAGGCAAGCGTGAAGAGCTGCGTGTAGAGCGGCAAGAGACGAAGAACAAACGTCTGACGAAGGAGGAGGACGACGCCATCAACCGCCAGTCCTGCGCCGCATCGCGCAAGAAGGAACGTGACAATGCACTCGCCTTCAGCAAAGAGAGCAAAGAGGCATGGACGGCTGAGAAGAGGGAAACCCTCCTCATTCGCAAAAAGCTGACCCGAAGTACGACACCTGCAGCGCAGACGATGAGCCGACGCAGCGTGTTCTCCCCTATTCCTGTAGCGGTGTGAGGGGTTTGTGACAAGACACACGCATACAGTTTACACTGCGATGTTTGTGCACAGGACAAAAGAAAAGTCATTGACAATTTTTATTAGCTCTCCCCCACTCCTCCTCACCACCCTCCACCACCACCACAACAGAGACCCATCAAGATGGGCAAGAAAGGAAAGAAGGTGAAGGCGAAGAAGCCTCAGCAGAGCGAACCATCACCCGCTCCTGAGGCACCACCTGTTGTTGATGTGCCGCAGGTGAACACAGAGCCGGCGCAAGAGCCTGAGGCTATGGCGCTCGACGTGGCTGCCGCCCAGGTTACTGCCACCAACCTTGACAAGCCTCTTGTTGTGTGCACGGAAACTGCGTCGGACAACTTGGTTGTCCTGCGCCGTGCCCTGGCAGTGCAGAGATGCGTGCTTCTCAGCGGCTCCGTGGGTTCGGGGAAGACGACGATGGCGCGTTTCCTTGCGGTCGAGAAGGGCAAGGAACTCGTGAGTGTCGGTCTGGACTCCTCTGTTGACATCAAGGACCTCATCGGGACGTTCCGCTCCACAGCACCCGGGTGCTTTGACTTCATGCTCGGGCCGCTTGCGGAGTGCGTGGAGAACGGCAACTGGCTGCTGCTGGAGGACCTCGATCTTGCGTCTTCGGATGTCACTTCTGCGCTCGTGGCGCTGCTGCAGACGGGCGAGTTGTACGTCCCCGAGCAGGACAAGGTGATCCGCTGCTCCCCGTCGTTCCGTCTCCTAGCAACAGTCCAGACATCCGGTACAGGTGGGTCAGGCCGGCGTGGTGTGATCCCACATATGCAGCTGTGGGGGAATGTGTCGGTCCTTCCGCAGTCCACATTGGAAATGTTCCAGTGTGTGGCGACAGCCTGTCCGAACGTGAACCACAGCGTGCTGCTGTCTGTCAAGCAAACGTTCGAAACGCTCTACAGCGTCGCGAACGCGTCTGTTGACGACGACGTTGTCCTGGAGCAGTGCCCCGACATCAGCCATAACGAGGTGAAGCGTCTGCTGCCCCACGTGCGTCTGTCCCTGAGGGAGCTGCTGAGGTGGGGAAGGCGTATGATGGTGCGTGCGGCGCAGTGCACAACGACGGAATTCATCGACACCACCACTAGAGGCATCATGTACCTGGAGGCGCTCGACTCCTTCTGCAAGCACCTCCCCGAGAGCAAGGGCTACTCCACAATGGCAAGGACCATCGGGGCCGGCCTGGGTGTCACCGCTGAGACGCAGACGTTCCTGCTGGAGCACCACCGTCCTCAGGTTACAGGCCCGGAAAACGGCGTCTTCACCATCGGGCGCCAGTCGCTGCAGGTGCACGAAACTGTTGAGCCCACCCACAAGACGGATGCGAACTTCGGAGATACAAAGTCCTCCTTGGCCTTGATGGAACGTCTTGCGGTGTGTGTGAAGATGATTGAGCCGGTGCTTCTGACAGGTGAGACTGGTGTCGGGAAGACGTACATGGTTCAGCACCTAGCGAACCAGCTGAACCAGGACCTCGTTGTGCACAACCTGAACCAGCAGAGTGAGACGTCTGACATCATCGGAGGATACAAGCCCACCGACATGACAGCCTCTGGCACCACTCTCTCCGACAGGGCAGTGCGTCTCATGCAAGCAACGTACGGCGCGAGCAACACCACCAGCAAGACAATGGAGTTGATGTCTTCCATCCAGCAGCACGCCGCCAACAAGAAGTGGATCAAGCTTGCCAGCGCTGTGAAGCAAGTATCCGCAAAGACAGTTGCGTCCCTGGAGCAGAAGCTGAACACCCCGGCAAACGACAAGCGTGCCCGTGCAGTGAAGCTTCACAGCAAATGGGTACAGCTCCTTACCGACGCCACGAACCTTGACGTGAAGGCAAAGCAGATGAAGGGCGAAGCTGCGAAGGCCGCATTTGAGTTTGTTGAGGGGACACTTGTCAGCAGCTTCAGAGAAGGCAAATGGCTGCTTCTTGACGAGATCAACTTGGCCGATGCCGAGATTCTCGAGAGAATCAGTCAGGCCATCGAATTGGTGCACCACGTTGACGGCGACACCATCACTGCCACTGCACGTCTCACGATTACTGAGAAGGGTGGCGATGAGACCGGCTCCACAGTGTCGATGCACCCGAACTTCCGGTTGTTTGCGTGCATGAACCCCCCTACGGATGTGGGCAAGAAGGATCTGCCACCGTCCCTGAAGAGTCGCTTCACGGAGCTGTACTGCGACGAGTTGACGGACAGGGCCGACCTGCGTGTTGTTGTGGACAGGCTCATTGGCACTCTTGTCCCCGACGCACCCATCGAGAACATCGTGGACTACTACCTGGCGTGCAGGGAGCACTCCGCCACGCGCCTCACAGACAACGACCCTTCGACGCCAAAGCCGCACTACTCGCTGCGAACGCTCACCCGTGCACTGCGCTTCACACGCCAGATCGCTTTTGTGTACGGCTTCGAGGCTGCGCTTCTGGAGGGCATCTTCCTGTGCTTCTACTCGCAGCTCAGCAGACCGTTCCAGCCTGCGATGAACTCTCTCGTGTCTCAGTACCTTCTGCGT
Organism: Rhynchopus sp. YZ270_cl-10; assembly: GCA_964035575.1. Classification (NCBI taxonomy): domain Eukaryota; phylum Euglenozoa; class Diplonemea; order Diplonemida; family Diplonemidae; genus Rhynchopus; species Rhynchopus sp. YZ270_cl-10. Next base: position 1,008,765 of record OZ037931.1, read on the forward strand.
GGGAAGCCTCTGCCGCAGGTTAGAATCCCGCCACACCCATCGAAGGGAAGCTATGTGCAGTTTGAGCACTTCTGGCTGGAGCTGGGCGCGCTGGGGGAGAACGCGGACAACAACTACATCATCACACAGAGTGTGTCGGACCATTTGCGCAACCTTGCGCGTATCGTCGTTGCCGGGCGTGCCGTGCTGCTGCAGGGGCCGACCGCTGCGGGCAAGACCTCGATGGTAGAGTACCTGGCGAAGGTGACGGGACACCGTTGTGTGCGCATCAACAACCACGAGACCACGGACATCCAGGAGTACGTTGGGCAGTACATCAACGACGACACAAACCGCCTCCGCTTCGTGGAGGGAGCGCTTGTGACTGCGTGCCGCGAGGGGCATTGGATCATTCTCGACGAGCTCAACCTTGCGCCCAGTGAGGTGCTTGAGGCGCTGAACAGACTGCTTGACGACAACCGCGAGCTGCTTATCCCAGAGACGATGGAGGTGATCAAGCCGCATCCGCACTTCAGGCTGTTTGCGACACAGAACCCGCCTGGTGTGTACGGAGGGCGCAAGCAGCTCAGTCGTGCAATGCGCAACCGATTCATGGAAATCCTCGTGGACGACATCCCGCACAAGGAGCTGGAGGAGATCCTGCACCGCCGCTACGGTCTTCCCAGCAGCTTCGCACAGAAGATGGTTGAGGTCATGACGACGCTGCAGATCCGCCGCCAGAACTCCGCCATCTTCCAGGGCAAGCACGGATTCATCACACCCCGTGACCTCTTCAGGTGGGCAGAGCGCAAGCCTTCTACGTGGGACGAGCTTGTCATGCACGGGATGTTCCTTCTGGGAGACCGCTGCAGGAAGCCAGAGGAGCGCATTGTCGTGAAGACTGTGATCCAGGACGTGATGAAGGCGACGCTGCCCTCGGACGATGAGTGCTACAACCCCAGCAACTACAAGGAGCTGGCCGAGCCGTGGGAGCGCTTCAAGGTGATGATGGGCGAGGGCGACCTGCCCGACTCGCTGGGCGGCGGCCGCATCGTCCCGACGAAGGAGTTCCGCAGGCTGTTCGTGCTTGTGGGGCTGTGCCTGCACTTCTCTGAGCCGTTCGTTCTCGTCGGTGAGACCGGTGGAGGGAAGACAACCGTCTGCCAGCTGTGGGGCTACCTCATGCAGAACGAGCTCACCGTGGTGAACTGCCACCAGCACTCAGAGACATCCGACTTCCTTGGTGCCTTCCGTCCCGCCTCCGCGCAGCAGCGTGAGGACTCCGGCGCGCTCTTCTCCTGGATGGACGGACCCCTGATCCAGTGCATGCACGAAGGGACGCTCTTCATGCTGGACGAAGTCTCGCTTGCGGAGGACGCTGTCCTCGAGAGACTCAACTCCGTCTTCGAGCCTGCACGCTCCATCACCATTCCTGAGAAGGGAGAAGCAGACCTGCAGACTATCAAGGCCCACCCGAAGTTCCGTGTCATGGCCACAATGAACCCTGCAGGCGACTTCGGGAAGAAGGAGCTGAGTCCCGCACTGCGTAACAGAATGACGGAGATCCACGTGACCTCGCTCAGCAAGCAGCCTGACCTGGTGGTGATCCTGCGCGAGAGGCTGCAGTCGCACGTCCAGCACCTTGCCGACGTGATTGTCAGCTTCATGAACTACCTGCAGGATAAGCAGTCGCGCATGATCTCCATCCGTGACGTCATGGCTGTGTGCAGGTTTGCAAGCCTCGCGTCCATGGAGAACGGGCCGCTGGTGAAGCCGCTCACACCGAGCATGGCGTTTGTCATCGCGATTGACGCAATCCTCCTTGCGGGTCTTGCCATTGGTACGGGGATGGGCGAAGCGCAGGCAGCGCGCATCAGGAAGGAGTCGTACGAATTCCTCGGCCAGCAGGAGCATGTGAAGGGCTTTGTGCCGGCCACGATTGAGGAGTTCAATGCACAGCACTTCTGGGACCTGAGCGGCATGCCGGTGCCGGAGATCCACGCCTCGTCCTCGAAGAGCTACTCCTTCCACGCGCCCACCACGCAGTACAACCTGTCCGCGATCCTTCGTGTGCTGTGGACGTTGGATGGCAAAGCAGTCCTGCTTGAGGGCTCGCCTGGTGTGGGTAAGACGACCCTCGTGCAGACCCTTGGTGCGGCACTGGGCACACAGGTTGTCAGGTTCAACCTGAGTGAGCAGACCGACATGAGCGACCTGGTGGGCACCTTCCTGCCCGACCCAACGGCTAAGGACGGAAAGCCGTCGTTCCGGTGGTCCGACGGAATGCTCCTGCAGGCGATGGTGAACGGATGGTGGGTTGTGCTGGACGAGCTGAACCTGGCGTCGCAGTCTGTCCTGGAAGGGCTGAACGCGTTGCTGGACCACAGAGCGGAGCTGTTCATCCCCGAGCTGAACAAGGTGTTCAAGCCTGCGAAGGGCTTCAGAGTGTTCGGTTGCCAGAACCCCGTCGCACAGGGCGGTGGAAGGAAGGGTCTGCCGAAGTCGTTCCTGAACCGTTTCACGCGTGTGTGGGTGAACGCCTTCGTGCGCGACGACTTGATCACCATCACGAAGACGCTGTTCCCAGAGCTGCCGCTTCAGACACTTACTAACGTTGTTGACTTCGTCTCTGAGATTGACGCTGCGATCAACGTACGCAAGGAGGCAGGCAGGTGTGGTGGGCCGTGGGAGTTCAACCTGCGAGACATCTCGCGGTGGTGCAACATGCTTGCGGATGGGCTCACGACGTGGTTCTGCTGCTTCACGTTGTTCACCTTGCGCTTCCGCACCGACGCTGACAGGTCTGTTGTGGCGGAGCTGTACGAACGTATCTTCAAGGAGCGTCCCGAGCCCGACGCACGTCTGCTTATCGCCGACGGAGAGAACCTGCACATCGGCAACAGCAAATGCTTCCCCATGCTTCGTGGCGAGCGCACCCCGCCTGCGACACAGCCTGTTCTGCTCCCTGGCCTGCCGATGCTCGTTGCCTCGATGGTCACATCTCTGCGCAAAACGTCGCTTGTGCTGCTGTGCGGGCCGAGCGGTGCCGGAAAGACCTCAGCCGTCGAGCTTGCTGCACGCATCTGCGGGGCTCACGTCTCGAACTTCCCTATCTCGAGCGGGACGGACACTGTCGACCTGCTGGGGCAGTTCCAGCAGCGCGGTGGCTGCTTTGTGTGGCAGGACTCACTGTTGATCAAGGCTCTGGAGGAGGGGAACTGGCTTGTCCTCGACAACGCGAACTTTGCCTCTGCGACTGTGCTCGACAGACTCAACGGACTGCTTGAGCCCAACGGCGACCTGGTGCTGAATGAGGCTGGTGTTTGCGAGGACGGCGAGATCCGTGTTGTGAAGCCGCACCCGCAGTTCCGCCTGATCCTGAGCATGGACACGAAGCACGGTGAGGTGTCCCGTGCTATGCGCAACAGAGGTGTCGAGCTCTTCATGCCGCCCATCGACGCAGTCTCGCTCTTCTCGACTGCCGTCTGCGTCGCTGCGCACGTCAGCCCTGCACCGTCGGGCAACCTTGTGCAGGACTTCGCAGACGCGCTGCAGGAGCACCAAGACGACTACATGCACCTCCTCGCCAAGTGGCACTACGAACACCTCGACCGCACCAGCCCCATCCGCAAGGGCGAGTGGGGCAGGGTTGGTGCGCGTGCTCAGGCACCCACGCTGAACACTCTGATGCGCTGTGTGGACCTAGCCCAGCTCATCCTCAAGGAGACCTCGCAAAGAGACGCCGTTGTGACAGCTGTCGAGCAGTGCTACCTCCGTGGGCTCCAGCCGAAGCAGCACGAGGCAGAGCGTCTTGAGCTGGACAAGCTGATCGAGCGCTTCGAGCACCAAATCAACCCTAAGCTTCTTGTGCGTGCGTTCTCCAACCCGTTCACAAGCGACCCCTCAGAGCAGGCGCTGTTCTACCTGATGCGTGCAGCTGCCTTTGCGTTGACGGCGTCGACGGACGAGAAGCGTAGGGTGCGTACCTGCATCGTGCCACACTACAACAGACTCAGCAAGGATGTCTCGCTGCCAGCGTTGCAGCAGTTCGCTGCCGCCGTGCCCGAGGGTGCGGAGTGCGTGCGCCAGCTTGCGGTGGCGCTTGAGTCCGTGCCCGTCGCATCCGCCTGCACACCCGAGACACTGATGTGGGGTGTGGACATCTCTGCCATCGGCATCCGTCCCTTGCCGCCCTGCGCCAACGTCAGCGACGGGTACGCGATGCTTCCCTTCACGCAGGCGCTGTGCGAGGTGCTGAGGGCCTCTGCCGACACCTGCGACTGGGCGAAGCGCGACAAGGCCCTGTGTGCCTTTGCGGACCTTGCTGCCGCAACGGTGGCCCTGCAGCACAGCTCCAGCAAAGAGAAGGGCGCGTGGCGCAGCGCAGCTGGTGCTGCTGGTGCACTGGCGCGTCTGGTACCGATGACTGCATCCGATGCAGATGTGCTGTCCTGGTTGCACTGCTACCTGCGCCTTGCGCGTGCCAGCTCGAAGCTGCGCTGCACCGACGTTCTGAAGGCGCAGATGAGCGACTTCGACGCTAAGGTTGTGCAGCACTTCAGTCTTGTGGGCGACCTGCGCTCACCACGCCTGTGGAAGAAGGGCGGCCACCCCTCACCCTGCCCTGCCGAGCACCACGAGGCGCTCAATGTTGCGAGGACGACTAGAAAAGACATTGTCATGAAGGTGACACCCGGTGTGGACGCCGTCACGACGTGGAAGTACGTTGCGACGCTGTGGGGTCTGCACAGTCTGCAGGACGTGTACCGTGCGCAGTCTGACAGAAAGGAGATGGAGAACACATCGCGCTGGGCGGCTCTGGCACGTGTCGCAAGCACGCGCTGCAGCATGCTCGCCGCTGACTCGTTGCCGCTGAAGCTCGCTGCCGAGGGCACAGGATTCACAACAGACCTGCAGCACCCTGTGGTCGATGCACTGCTGAGTAGAATTGCCTTCTGCGACTGGCAGCAGGACGAAGAAGACGACGACGAGGGCACCGTTCTGGCCGATGCTGCGAACGACAGATACTCACGCCACATGCTCTCCTCCCCGTGCAAAGACCTCATCTCCCTCATCCAGGCGCACCAAGGCGAGCAGGCGTACGAGCTCCTCACCGAATCCGTTGCCTCCATGAAGCGCATCGCCGACTCGCTGGGAGCATGCGTGGCCATGCCGAGGTGGGACGAAGAGCACTCCATCATCACCAGCATGCGCAGCACGGCAGGGCTTGTGCTTGCGTCCACTCTGCAGTCGTTCTTGGATGGAACAGAGGGCCAAATGCACCAGTGTGTGGAAAAGATTGTGCAGAACCCGTCTGGCGTGGAGTGCCTGCGTGAGTTCAAGGAGCTCTCCACAGCGGAGCACTCTGAGCTGCTCACACCGGTGCAAGGGTACTGCAGTGGTGCAGTGTCCGCCTTGCTTGCGTGCGACAAGAAAGACCAGTTCGCAGACGCAGTGCAGGTGGGGTGCAGCATTGCGCTGCTGGGTGCGTGGCGTCTTGTCCTGCTGCAGCCCACAAGCCCTCTGGACCCTGCCACGCGTGCGAAGTGCAAGGCAGAAGCAGCGCAGCGGTGGTGGGAGCTGAGAACCGAACATCTGACGGAGCTGATGGAGATGGAGGCCCTGATGGGCGGTGCCGAGGATATGACCTGCTCGTCGTGGTCCGAAGTGACGTCCGTGCTGGGCGAACACTGCGAGCGTCTTGAAAGTGCGAAGAAGGCGACGCAGGAGAAGGCGGTGCACAGGAGAAGCGAGACTGAGGCGCACGACCGCTTCCCTGCGCTCTTCTGGGAGGCACGGCAGTTCGTCACCTCTGTCGCGTCGTTCTCGCGTCTCGAGCAGTTGTGCAAACGTCTGACCACGGTGTCCGACGTGGCGAGCAGAGAGGTCGCCATCAAGGAGGCGACCATTGTGGCAAACGCGTCTGAGACGTTCGCCTCTGCACTCGACAAGTACATCGGCTACGAAGACATCACGTCGCCGCTGCGCTCCTCTGCAGCGTTGATGCAGCTGGGGCTGGCCATGGCGTCGCGGTCCATCCCAATGGTGAAGGTGGCTGTGAAGGGCAAGAAGCGCAAGGGTGTGCCCACGGAGGTTGTGGAGACGCCTGCGTCGCTCATGCGCATGCTGCTGCCGCAGGTGCTGTCGCTGCCTTCCGTGGCGCTTGGCGACAATGTGACCAGCACACTGCGCGAGCTTGTGGCGAAGGTGTTCTCTGCAGGCGCGTCGGAGAAGGACCACTGGGGTGCTGTGCGTGCCACGATTCACTCGCTGAGAGTGTTCCAAGACAGATCGGCACTTGCGTTTGCAGGTGTCACTAGCGGCGACTCTGCTGCCGGTGCCCTGGGCGACGCACAACGTGTTGCGCTGTCCGACTGCGAAACTGTCTACGGTGCGTGGGTTGCGCTGTGGGACGTGATCGAGGCGGAGGAGCAGAGACGTGCAGAGCTTGCAGCCGAGCAGGTCAAGTACAAGAACAAGACGCAGGAGATCGAGGGCGACGACGAGGCGCTTGAGCGGACGTTGAACGAACTCTTCCCAAGCTACATCGACAGCTTCGAGACGGAGAAGAAGAAGGACGACGACAGCGCTTCGGAAGAGGAGCCTGAGAAGGCCGACGACGACACTATTGCGTACGACGTGCGCCGCATGCGTGACACGATGCTCGGCAAGGGCGAGCTGCTGGACGTGGTCCTGCAGTATGTGTGCATGGTGTCCGACTCTGTCAAGCTCCGCTTCACACACGAGTCTGCTGACTCTGTTGTCTTCAGCGTGCCGAAGTCGAAGAAGAGGCGCAACAGAAACGCAAAGAACAATGCAGAGAAGGTGAACAAAGCACGCATGCAGCTGATGGCATCGTCCGACCAGCTTGAGGAGGACGCCATGCCTGAGGTGCCTGCACCAGATCTGGTCGTCGCAAACGAGCTTCTCGACGCACCGTCCACTGAGATTGTGCGTCGCCGTCTGCAGCCCTCAGCCCTTCGCGAGCGTCTGTCGCAGAGCAACATCGCTGCGTCGTACTCCCTCATGTCTGCTATCGACTCCACGTTCGACGTGTCGCAGCCCGCTGCCCACATGCTCCTGCGTGAGACGACCCACCTCCCGTGCCTGGCGTACTCGTTCCTGATGACGAAGCGTGGCAATGAGTCTGCACAGAAGGCGTCGCCGTCGTCAGACGTGACGGAGAAGATCCGCACCGGCTTCAACATCTACAAGGAAGCGGACCTGGCGGAGGCCACACACGGGCTTGCCTCAGTGGCACCGCTTCTGCACCGGGTCGAGGAGCTGCTTGTGGAGTTCCCCGAACACCCGCCGCTGCTCAGCCTGCAGGACATCATCAAACGTGTGCTGCTCATGAACCCGCGCACCGACCCGCTGATGAAGATCCTCCAGGGCACGGAGCTCGTCCTGAAGAACAGCCACGAATGGGAGACATCTGCACACAAGGGCGTCTCCATTGCTGAGCACATCAAGCGGATTGGCTCTGCAGTGCTGCGGTGGAGGAGACTGGAGCTGCACTGCTGGCCGCACTTGCTGCACTCGCGACGCAGGGAGAAGGAGGAGCACGCATGCAGGCATGCCTTCACGTTGTGGGGCCTTGTACAGAACGCGATGATCGGTGACGAGCACGAAGTATCGGACATGTGGGGCCCGGTCATGGCGTTTGTCACGGACACCACGTTTGCTGAGTTTGACCTGCGCGTCAGACTGCTCTCTGCACACGGACAGAGACTGGCGCTTGCCATTGCCGACGGTGGGTCTGCAGACACACCCACGTGCAGGGTGCTGTGCAACATCTTCCTCAACGCAGCAGCGTACTTTGGCACCTTCCTTAAGGAGTTCCAAGACTCCTTCTCCACCGAGAGCAAGGTCATCCGCAAGCGTCTGTCTGAGTTTATCAAGATCCAGCGCTGGGAGGACGCGAACTACTACGCGCTGATGGCGTCCACAAGCAAGAGTCACCGAGAGATCGCGAAGGTGCTGCGCCTGTGGGACGTGGTCCTGCACAAGGGCATGGTGCCCTTCCTCGCCAGGCAGGAGGACAAGCTTGACGAGAGGCTTGTTCTTGTGGACGAAGGCGGTGTGGTGCCGCCACCACTCGTGAACAAGCAGAAGGGCGTGCAGCACAAGAAGCGCAAGAAGAAGGAGAAGGAGTCTGCAGGCGGTGCGAAGGACGCAAAGGACACATCTGCCCGTCTCGACGACGACGAGGACGAGCCTGTCTCACCATTCAACGTTGCACTCACAGACGCGGCAGCTACACTGACTGAGGAACTCCCAACGGAGTTTGCGACTGTGAAGAACATCATCACCGTCGCAGGCAACGTGACCACGATGTGCGACCAGATCACAAGCCGTGTTGCCGACCTGATGCCGCCCAGCAAGGCGAAGAAGACGGAGAAGCAGCGTGCACTGAAGACGCTTCTCGACGCCATCAAGGACGAAGGCATCGAGGACAGGAACGGCGTGGACAGGTACTGGCGTGAGGGGGCTGCCTTCGAGAGCACGTTCTACTGCATCGAGCTGTCCCTTGCGGCGGAGGGCAAGAACGTCTGGCCCTCTTCCAACGGCCTGCGCGAGCGTCTGCTGTGGATGACTGCGGAGCGCGACTACTACAGGTCCATCACAGCAATGCGGCGCTTGGGGCGTGCCTACGTGGCACCCAACGGCGACATCAACGAGGCACAGGTCATGCGCATGCGTATTGGGATCAACCAGCTATTCGACGGTACGAAGCAGCAGCGCTCGCACACGATCCCTTCACTTGCGCAGCGGCTGTCTGCGTTCAACACACTCTTCACGGCTGCAGACGAGAACCGCAAGCCCACGAAGGTGCCCGAGATTGCTGTGTTCGAAAGCGCGCTGCGTGAAGTGTGCGAGGTGACGACAAACTGCCTCAACCACGCATCCGGTCTGCAGCAGGTGGTTGGCTTGGACGGGCTGCCTGTTGACGGTGCTGAGGGACACCTCCGCATGGAAGACATGGCCGCACGCTCGCCACTGCAGCAGATCCTTGCTGCCTGCGAGTCTGCTGTGGGAGCACTCCGCACTGCGACAAACAAGCCTGAGCTGCGCACTGTCGTCTCTGGTCTGCGCACCCGCATCACCCACATCGAGACGTCGACGAAGCACGCCATGGCGTCGGGTGTTGCACAGACTGTCATCCGCCACTGCCTTGCTGCGTCCAAGATCTTCAAGGACGCTGCGCCGCTTGCTAAATGCTGCGACCAGGTGGCCGATGTGTGCAAAGCGATGCAGGAGCTTGTCGAGACCACAGACGGGCACAGCACCCTCATGGAGTGCAACCGCCTCTCGAAGGAGATGCAGCTCGAGGCTGGCACAAAGGTGCTCCTTGGCGCTGCGGCGGAGATCGCGGCCGACCCCTCCCTCAAGGCCTCCCTCCCGTGGGAGGCCATCGCCGACGCACAGCACGTCACCGAACACCTCTTCAGAAGCTCCATCCAGTACCACTGCGCCAGCGCACGCCTCACACTGCTCCTAGCACGTCTCTACGGAACACTTCTCAAGAAGGGCTACTGTGGGCAGAAGGACGAAGAGGAAGGCGAAGGTGAGGGCGACGAGAAGGGCGACTTCCAGGAGGGCACCGGTATGGACGACGGCGAGGGCAAGAAGGATGTGTCCGACGAGATTGAGAACGAGGACCAGATCCTGTCTGCGAAGGACCAGGAGCAGGAGGAGGGCGAGGAGAAGCAGAAGGAGGAGAAACAGGACGAGGAGGAGGAGGACAACGCTCTTGACGTCACGAACGACTTCGCAGGCGACCTTGAGGACGCAAAGAAGAACGAGCCTGAGGAGGACGACGAAGACCAAGACGACGAGTCTATGTCCAAGGAGGAGGCTGAGGTCGACGGCGAGGACCAAGAGGAGACGAAGGGCGAGCAGCACCAGGACGACAATGAGAACCTGCGTGACGCGGAGAACGAGAAGAAGCACGAAAAGATGGACGACGACGAGTTCACGGACGAGGACAACAAGCAGGACGAGGAGGAGAACAAGGAAGACGAGGAGGACGGTGGGTGGAACAACAACGAGCTCGACGACAAGATGGACGACAAGGACGACAAAGGGTCGCAGGAGGGCGAGCTTGCAGCCAAGGACGGTGGCCTTGATGATGAGGGCGACGACGACGGCGACGGCGGCTCAGACGGCGGGAGCGACAGCGAGCAGGACGACGACGAGAAGGATGACGACCAGGAAGAGGACTCTGGTGGTGAGGGCGACGCTGAACAGCAGAAGGATGTGAACGAAGATGCTGATGCCGAAGACTCGAAGGACGACGACAAAGTGGACGAAGACGGCGAGAACGAAGTGAACCCCAACGGCGAACAGGAGGAGGGCGACGACGCCTCGCAGGGCACTGCGGACGAGGAGGGCGACGACATGGATGGGAAAGACATCCCCGATCAGCAGAAGGGTGCCGACCAGGGCATCGACGACGGGCGTGCGGGTGAGGACGACACCGCACAGCGTGACGACGAGAAGGAACCTCAGAGCAAGAAGGGCGAAGAGGAGCAGGCACCTGTCGACCAAATGCAGGACTCTGCGACAGGCGAGACGATGACCCAAGCTAAGCAGGGTGCACGTTCGCAGACGAACAAGGAAGCTGATCACAACGAGGACAAGAAGGAGAGCCAAGCACAGGAGCAGCAGGACGACAAGAAGCAGCAACAGGAGAAGAGCAAGAAGGAGTCTGCTGCTGACCCGTTCAAGGCGCTGGGCCAGCTTCTTGAGAAGATGCAGGACCGCATCCGTGCTGAGGACTCAGGCAGAAAGGAAGAGAACGACGACCAGGACGACGGCATGGACGTCGAGGCTGATGAGCACGAGATTGCTCCGAAGGATGCCGACACCGAGCAGCACGGCCAGGCAGCTGTCAAGGAAGACGACGACATCGAGAAGATGGAGCAAGAGGACTTCACAAAAGACCCTGAAAAGGACGCTGAGAAAGAGGGCGACGACCAGATGGAGCAGGACAAGGAGGAGAAGGAGAAGGAGGACGCGGAGGACGAGGAGGATGAGGATGCTGGCAAGCCTAAGCAGCAGAGCAGGAGCGGTGGCAAGAAGAGCAAGAAGCCTGGCAAGCAGACCGCCGACGAGCTGGCAGACAGCGACATGGAGGTATACAGAAGACACCCTTAACCCACCACACACCACACCACCACATTGGGCTATACTCCGTTCAGGCGTTACCCACTCTAAATCCGTTATCAAACACACACCACACCACCACTTCCAGGTCGACGAGGAGGCAGAAGAGGAAGACGAGGCAACAATCCTTGCACGTGGCGAGGACCTCTGGGGTGAAATGGAACCCAGCGTGACGCCCCTTGCGCACGAGCTTGCACAGCACCTGCGTCTGCTGCTCGAGCCCTCGAAGACCGACCGCCTGAAGGGCGACTACAAGACCGGGAAGAGGTTGAACATGAAGAAGGTCATCGGGTACATCGCGAGTGGCTTCAAGAAGGACAAGATCTGGATGCGCCGCACGAAGCCCTCGTCGAGAGAGTACCAGATCATCATGGCCATCGACGACTCGTCCTCCATGTCGTGCAACCTGGCTGGTAAGTGTGCGCTCCAGGCGCTTGCGGTGCTTACGAAGGCAATGGCGATTGTCGAGGCCGGGCAGGTTGCTGTGGCGCGCTTCGGAAATGACGTTGAGTTCCTGCGCACCTTTGATGACCCTCTGACGCTTGACTGTGCGACACCCACCCTTGGGCGCTTCCGCTTCGATCAAAACGAAACAAATGTGAGTAAAATGATGGAGGACGGACTGCAGATGTTCGACGAAGCGAAGATGCAGCGTGGGCCCAGCAACAGAAGCACGACGGACCTGCTGCAGCTTATGTTCATTGTCAGCGACGGGAAGATTCAGCGCCAGTACCGTGAGCACATCAAGAAGCTTGTCTGCCGTGCCCAGGTATGTCCGATAGCAGCAAACATTTCATGAGGAATTAGCAAAAAAAAACAACTGATTTTTAAACCACACCTTCTCACTTCAGGAAAACAACCAGCTTGTTGTATTTGTCATTCTCGACGACGCACCCAAGCAGCAGGACGTCGTGCCTGAGCCTGACCTGGAGGCAGAGAAGGATATGACAGCAGCAGCGAAGATGCGGAAACGGTATGTGTTTTGTTTGACACATGAACACAGCACACACCAACGTCGGTCGTGTAGAATGTAATAAGAAGTGTAAAATACTAACAAGCCAATGGTCCCAGGTTCGAGTCCTGTCACGACCACTTTTCTTTGTTTTGTATGGGCTACATTCCGACTGCTAGGGATAACCCACACACGTTTTCACACCATGCTAAACTACCACCTAACACACATCGCAGGAGAGCCGAGAGGAAGAGCAGAGAAAAGAAGCAGTACGAATCCATCCTTCAGATGGTGGATGTGTCCTTCCAGCCCAACGGCCAGATGCTCATGACCCCCTTCATGGAGGGCTTCCCGTTCCCGTTCTACGTCGTTGTGAACAGCCTGGAGGAGGTATGCCTTGTGGGGGGTTTTCTTTTCGTCCTGGATGGATACAATCAACAAACAACAAACAACGAATAAATAAAGAAGGGGAGGGGTATTTCATTTTTGCCTATCATCATAAATCATCATCACAGCTGCCAACGGTGCTCTCCGATGCTCTCGCTCAGTGGTTTGAAATGGCGCAGGGGATCTAGATGCATGTGATAACGTCATGTTATTATTGGTACACAAAGTGAAAATCGAAGTGTTTTTTTGCAATAAACACTTCGTTTTCTGAGAGAAAAATAAAAAGTTTCGGCAAGAAAAAGCCGTTTTTTTGCAGTTTTCATTTTGCGATGTCAAGAAAGAAGGTGTCCAAAATGGGAGGTTAACAAAAAAAACCTCAATGAAAAAAAGAAAAGTATAGTGGAGCTCATCCTCGGGTGTCTACACTAATACAAAACCAAGTTTTCAGAAAAAAAGAAAAAAAGAAAACACAATTATCATCTGTTGTGTTCGACGTTATTTCGTTCACTTTACGTTAGTCAACCTTTTCCTGTTTCTTACGTTCATTGCTTTTCTTGATGTTTTATTTTTTCTTTGTAGATGTGTGCATACGAGAGGCACGTTCATCTTACCAGTTTTCTTTTGTTGATTTTTTTTTATCTTCGCTTTTTTATTGCTGCTTTCAGCATGTCAGTGTACACCTTGTGATGGGCCTTCTGCAAACCCTTTCAGTCTTATGGGCATCGCTTTTCTTTTTTTCGCACAAAAAAAGTGTGTGCAACTCATAGGGTTTGGGGCGTCTTTCAGGTGACTAAGTTTTGTGAGGCTTAGGTCCACCCTTCAAATTTGTCTTTCTTTTCATTTTTTTTTGGGTACCGGGGTCAGGGGGTTGTGTTGTGTTTATATCATGAAACGGAGAAATCAAAAAAAAAGAACAGTTATCAGCTACGTTACGTTATCATCACTCAAAAAAAAAACCTACGGAGAAAGCGCACACAAGACAATATTGGGTCTTGCCTGGAAAGAAAACACCATTGCTTTTTTAAACCCTTCCTTCACTCTCCCCCCCCCCCATCTCCCCCTACTCTGCTCCCCACCCACACCTACCCACCAGCAATGGAACCACGGGCGGTGTCTGTTGACGATGCAGTTGAGGCTGAGGAGGCACCAGTACACATAGTCGGTGCGGTTAAGACATCAGTCAACCCAGGGAACGTTGAAGTCGACTGGTGGGGGTTGTATCTGTGGAAGAAAGATGAGGGTCCTCCCTCTGCAGTGCGCGTCACGAATGCCAACCCCCTGACGGTATGCTCACTGAGCGAGCCGCGCACAGAAGTGGCCACGACCTACGACACGCTGGTCCCGCTTTGGGAGTCCGTGGAGATGAAGGCCGCAGGCACGCACATCGAGCTTGTGGACCGTGAGGACGACCACATTGTGGTCTTCCCTGTGTTCGAGGACAATACTGTCACGTACACCGTGAACGGCACACAGCGCTCAGCGTTCACTTCGCTGCAACTCAGAGACGACGACGCCTTCCACCCAAGCCTTGTCTTCGTGAAGGCGAACATGCAGCGCGAGGTGCCCCTCCCGCTCAACTTCCACCCCATCATCCACCCCCTGCGGAGGCTCCTTGATGCATGCGCAGTGTCGCACAACCTAGGAAAGGAAGTGGTATGTCCAAAACGACCCTTTGATGCTTACTGTTTGCAGTAATGTGAATCTTCTTATCTTGTAGAAAAAAAATTAATGTACACAAAAAAACAGCCGAACATAGTCGGGAAGTGGAGGAAGGTACCCCTGCCAGGAAGCTTGGGTCTGCAGTACTGGAGGTGCGCCGCAGAGAAGATTGCAAGCCTGCGTGGACCCACGAAGGAAGAGATCCGCGAGGAGATGCTTCTCGGGAACGTGGGCAACCACGACAACACAGGGAACCCTGCGTACGAACGCCTGCGAGCAAACCTCGCGAGAGAGGGCCTGCGCGAGGTGGAGATGGCAGGCGACGGGCACTGCCAGTTCCGAAGCGTCGCGCACTTCCACTTTGGGACAACCACAGAATTTGAACGCGTGCGCACGGAGGTAACACAATTCATGAAGCTGCACGGCGACAGCTACGCGCCGTTCTGTGCAGAGGCTTCTTATGATGTGTACTTGGAGCACATGGCGGACCTGCGCCGCATCCCTGCGTGTTGGGGTGACCACCTCACGCTGCAGGCTGCCGCAGATCTGTACAACGTGACCTTCATAGTGGTGACCAGCAGCGAGGACTCTCCGACCCACCGTGTGCGGCCTAACCAGGAGTTCAAACACTCGGCAACGCCTGCAGAGGTGTGGCTGTCGTACTTCGAAGGGGCGAATGCGATGCACTACAACGCAACTGAGCCCCTCAAAAAAAGCGCCCCAGTCGTGCCCGATGTTGCAGAGGCGGAAATTGTCTGCGTGACGTAGGATTGCCTAGCCTGGCCTCGTGTTGTTGTTTCGTAGCTAAGCTGTTTGCACGAGAGGTGTTCATCTTACAAGTATTTTGTTTTCACTCTATCCTGCTTCGAAGAGTGTGTCTTCGAGTGAGAAATGTTCTCACGCAAAGTCTATCCCCAATTGTACAGCTTCGTTTCTTTTTGTTAGTTGAAAACCCTGAAAACCAAAAAACAACCACTTTGCAGGAGTACAAAAATAAAGTATCTGCCAAATAAACAATAATAATGGCGGAATGCAGAACACCAGACGGACGTCTGTACAGGCCGATTGGTGATTACGAAACGCCGCTTGCGTGCCAAAATGTTCCGGTATGTACTCCGAAGGGGTTCTTTGTTTGTTGTACGGCTGTTGTGTTTCAAGTACGTCAGCTTTTTTTCCCCCGAGACAACTGCCTTGCAAAGGTTGTAGGGAGATGAAAACGTATCTGAGTGTGCCCGACTTTTTGGTGAGAGTGATGTAAACACGACACAACTTATCCACAGTAAAGTTTTTGATTTTTGTCCCTCCACAAAAAAGGTACTCCACAAAATTCTGGTTCGAACTAATCCAAAAATGTGCGGAGAAAGTCCTTGCATGCCATCACGTTTTTCTTCCTCAAGTAACCTGACTTTGTTCTTGTCAAAACGTGTGAGTGAATCACGAGAACAGTTCCAGCGAGACTCTAACTCAGGATGTACAGCAAAGAGATCTCTGAACGAAGCTTCATTAGTTATTGTTTTAGAAGCAATAACGTACGCAAGACGGCATTTGCGGGTTTGCGGAAAACCACCGACCTTGTTACGAACACGGTCTCCTCCCTGTCGTCCTTCTTCTTAATGGTCCTGGCCATCTGACTGAGAATACTCAGGGTTGATCTTATTGAACACAGTCGACGGCGTGTGCAGAAAATCCATCACACCACGGAATATCCGGAATATTCGGTAAAACTCCCGAACCGTGCACTCGCCCTTGACCACCAGCGTCGCTCCTTCCAAATCGAACTCCATGCCCACAGTAGCTTTTCTGTCCCCTGTGGCAACACTTACTGTCGCTACATCAACTGTTTCCGGGTTTCATGCATAACGTCATACCTTATCCCCTGTGTGTGTGTTTGTGATGTAGTGTAGGTAAATGATTCAGGAGGAGGGTTGCTCTGTCTACCGGTGTAGTTTTTCCTTTTCAAAAGGGGAGGAGGAGACCTCTGCTCCTCCCCAGCAAATACATGCGCTACCAGCTGGCTTTTTTGTATTCCACGTTTGTTTCAGATAACACACATCTTCATTTTATCTTTGTTTTCCTCTACACCACACGCACAACACAGGGTCAGCGCGAAGCCACACCTAAACGCAAGAAGGTGAGCGGGCTGTTCGGGAAGGCACCACGGAAGGAGAAGATCTGCAAGAACCGTGTCAAGGTGGAGCGGGTCACCCTCGTACGCGACGATATGTGCACACCCCCTGCGCGGAAGTGCGAGCTGTCACCTCTCAACAACGAACTGCTGCAGGCACTGGAGAAGAAAGAAAGCCAACCGCAGAGAGACGACCTTGTGAGCAAGACGCTCTTTTCGACGCCGTCCCCTGTCAAAAGGAAACGCGAGCGAGACGAACGGAAAGCCAAGAAGGCGGAGCAAGCTCGACTGAAGAAGCTGCAGGAGTCGCCCAGCAAGTACACCGGGGCCGAGTGCGTGCAGCAGATCATCGACCAGGCGAAGCAGAACTACGTTTGGGAGGGCTTCCCCGAGTTCGGTATTGACTACGTGGAGAAGCACCTCGCAGAGTTGGGCATCGACGTCGACGCAGACATGGACGCCTTGGGCGAGGCTGAGGAAGTTGTGCTCCCAGACTTTAGCGACGAAGACGAAGAGTCCGAAGACAACAACTCGCTCGACTCAGACGAAGACCCCGACTTCATCGAAATCGAAGGCATTCTCTACCCACGCCTTCCGGAGCCGCCACCGAGGGAGCGTCCGCCCCCACCTATTTGGTGATCCCCCAACGGGAAATAGATGTTTCAAAATGAACGAAAAGAAACGAAAAAAAGGCCCGTTCTCGGGAGAGTTTTGCGAGTTTTACTTGCGATGTTTCTCAAATGGTGTTTTTCAACATTTTTCAAGGTGACCAAGCGGCACGTTGAGGCTTGAGGTTCATAAAAAAAAAACTGTGTTTTTAGCACCAAAACTAAAGGGTGCAATAGATTAGAATATTTCAATAAAAGCGTAGCCTCCCTCCTTTTGTTCTGCCTTTTGACTCTTGGTGTGGTTCCACTCCACAAAACGGCAACCACACAACAGAGACTAACACACCACACAGTAAAAAAAAAATGTCAGGAACCGCCTACCCCGGTGAGGCCAAGAAGGCTAACCTGAACAGGCTGAATGGGATCACCGACAGCGTGCTCGACCTTGTCGGTGACACACCCCTGGTCCGCCTGAACAAGGTCCCGCAGATGGCTGGACTTGAGTGCGAGGTGCTCGCGAAGTGTGAGTTCTTCAACCCTGGAGGCTCCGTGAAGGACCGTATCGGAACCCAGATGGTTCTCGACGCCGCAAAGGACGGACGCATCAAGAAGGGTGACACCCTTGTCGAGCCGACCTCGGGAAACACTGGTATCGGTATGGCCATGGCGTCCGCTGTCGGTGGATACAAGATGGTCGTGACCATGCCCAGGAAGATGAGCAAAGAGAAGCGCGCCGTGATGTCCGCCTTCGGAGCTGACATCATCCGCACACCGAACGACGCCGCATTCGACCACTACGACTCGCACATCAGCGTTGCGTTCCGCATGCAGGACGCCGACCCTGAGAACGTGCACGTTCTCGACCAGTACGTCAACACCTCCAACCCCGGAGCACACTACCACGGTACCGCTGAGGAGATCCTCCGCCAGTGCGACGGAAAGCTCGACATGATCGTGATGGGCGCAGGAACCGGAGGAACCATCACCGGAATCGCAAAGAAGTTGAAGGAGCACCTCCCGAACCTGATTGTGGTCGGAGTTGACCCGTACGGTTCCATCCTTGCTGAGGGCAAGGACGACGGCAAGACCTACCCCATGTACCAGGTGGAGGGTATCGGGTACGACTTCATCCCGGACGTCTTGGACCGTGGAGTGGTTGACGAGTGGGTGAGGGCCACCGACGCACCCGCGTTTGAGTTCTCGAGACAGCTCATCAAGGAGGAGGGGCTTCTCGTGGGAGGGTCGTCTGGTAGCGCAATGGTATGTGGGTGGTGTTGACGCTTGAACAGCGATGATAGGAACAAAAGGCAAAGACACAAAATGACTTCCACAAAGCCTCCCTGGTTGGGGCAGTGTGTTAGTGTGCACCCAAAAACTAAACATAACATTATGGAGCCTCCATTATACCAACTGATCTGTCCTTACTCCTCTACTGCTATGTCTTTTTTCGCTGACCGCAGCCATTTAGGCTCTTTGCCTATGACGCACATGATGGGAAGATTCAAAAGGAAAAAAGCGTAGGGACAGATTGTTGGTTTCAATATGTTTAGTTTCCAATAACACTTCGTGTATGCAAAAAAGAAAACAAAAACACCCTTTTCATTTCACAGTACGGTGCGTCGATCGCAGCGAAGAAATTGAAAAAGGGACAGCGTTGCGTTGTGGTGTTCGCTGACGGAATCAGGAACTACCTCACAAAGTTCGTTGACGACGACTGGATGAAGGAGAACAAGCTCATGGAGGGAGAGCCTGAGCAGCCGACCCTTGAGCCCGCCCTCGAGAAGATCAAGTATGCATCTTTGTTCCATTTTTCCAAACAGTGCACTTTTGTTTTGAAAGGCGCACGGTGGGGTCCGCCCGGCCAGCCTCAGTCTCAGTCTATACCGGACTCACCCCTGAGTCCTCCAGACGCTGAGAGGGGCAAATTACTGCGAAACATGACGCCTTTTTCGGGCGGACTCCACCGTGCACTGACGAGAGGGATTTGTATTTCAAGTCAAATTTCGTGTACCAAGTAACTCACCATTTCCTCTTTTACAGGTCGCTCGAGGATGAAGTGGCTGAGCTGAAGAAGCAGCTGGCAGCGAAGAACTGAAGAGAGGAAAGAAAGTGACGTTTGTTCGCGAGTTGACCTTTGTGGCCTCCCGTCGACACATGCTGTGCATAGGCTAGATGTGTTGTTGACAAGCACCCTGTTTCTCCCCTCATCATTACGACACCCTTTTTTTTTTACCCTTTATTTTTTTCTTGAGCGTTCCATAGGAACTCTCATATTCATGTTATAATCAGTACTGATTTCGCGTCATTTGGGGGGAAAAAAAAAGTGAAGATAATCCACAACCCACATTCTGTTTTTTTTTTTTGTTTCGTTTTCCCACTCATAGCGTAGAACCAAGCAAAAACAAGGACCTCGAGTCGTTGTTTTTGTTTTGCCACCAAACAGTGATTTTTTACCCCCCTCCCGCCTCCCTCATCTTCTCTCTTTAGTTTTTTCCTCAAGGTGTGTTGTGCCATGTGGCTCATCCGTCTTCCGAGTTTTTTTTGTTTTTCCACCCTTTTTTTGACCCACGTTTGGTTTCAAATGAACGCCCTTTTTTTGGTTGTTCTTTTGATCAGACAATTCCCACCTAGTCTCTCCCGGATTTTCTTTTCTCTGCTTTTCACAAAAGACCGCTGCTTGAAGAGTATGTTTAGTGAATCTTGCCCGGGCCCTGCCTAAGTGCCATTAGACCCATGGTATTTGGTGGATCCCCGCTGTGTGTAGTGTGTGTGCCCTCTTGCGAGCAAAAATGGAAAAATGATCAAGGAAATATCAATAACAAAAAAAAGTATGACACGTTAAGAAAGACCTGTCCGGGGGGGAGTGGTTCTTCCCAACCCTCCCATCTTCCTCTCTTTTTTTTGTGCCTACCCCCCCTTATGAGCGAAAAGCAAAAAACAAAAAATACAAAAAAATACATTGAACATACCAGAGTTTTCACAAAAAGGGGTTTGGGGGGGAATTTTTTTTTTCTGGGGTCGTTTTGATAGCACCCGAAATTCCGGAAACCCCAAATCCTGGCGAAAACCCTGACGTACAAAAAAAAAACAATAAAAACAAAAAATACAAAAAAATAGCAACAACAACAACCCCCAAATCAACCATGTGAACTATTTTGCGACCTGCTATACTGTGTTGTGCGGAGTATGCTGTCGAGCAGAATGTGACATGGGGACAGGAACAAGAAAAACCGCCCCCCCCCAAAAAAAAAAGAACAAAGAAAACAAAAAAAGTTCGTGATGATACAAACAATGTTTTCGAAAAAAAATATAGCGACAACTGGTACCAAACCACAAACACACACGTGGGGATCAGTTTTTTCATTTCTTTACATTTACTGTTGTCGCAGGGTACTTTGTGCTTTCGTCCGGATGGCTGGCATCGTACGTGGGTCAGTCGAAGGTGCCTGCATCATCTACAGTTTCTTTTTCTTCAGAAAAGAATTCCTCTTCTTGCTTCCATTGGCCACCTAAGTCGTCCACCACCACTTACCACACCACCACACCACTACCAGGAATGGAAACACGATCGCGAGGGCACAATGTGGCCCACATGGACAGTGCCTCTGATGAGGAAGATGCCGGCCTTTCTATCAACATCGACAGAAGGGCAGGCACAGGTGCACACCCACGGTGCATGCCCTGCTACGGTGCAAGGCTGCTCGCCAGTCCAATGGTGTTCGCTGTCTTTGGTCTTGTTCTGTTGACATACCTGCCCTACGTTGTGACGAACACAAGAAACGATTTTATAGCAAACGTGTGCAAGTTTATCCTGACCGTGCTCGTGGTCCTCATGCTTGCTTCGTATCTGCAATGCGTCTTGATCGACCCAGGCACAGCACCAGAGTGGTGGGTGCAGCAAGCCGAGTCTGCCCCACCGGGAACGTTCGAAAGGTGTCGTAAGTCTAACCTCCCGAAGCCACCGCGTTCCCATTACGACTCTGTGACAAACCGGCTTGTGCTGAACATGGACCATTTCTGTCCTTGGGTTGCAAACACTGTTGGGTTTTACAACAGGAAGTTCTTTGTCTTGTTCTTAATTTACGCATTTCTGGCGTGTTCGTTTGCCGCTGCGACGTCGTTGCTGCTGTTTCGCGAGCAGTTGTTCCCTGTAGGATGTAAGAGGCGCCGCTGCCCCCCGAACACACTACTGTTGGTTTCCATCGTCATCAACGGGGTGTTCGGTCTGATGCTGTGTTGCTTCTCAATGTTCCACGTCGGGATGGCCCTCTCAAACGAAACCACCATAGAACATTCTGCGTATGTAGATTTTGCTTCGTATTATTTTTATGATAAATTTATCGAAAACAACAAAACATCCACAGGGGCTCTTACGACGTTGGGAGAAGAAAAAATTGGGAACAAGTCTTTGGGACAGATCCAAAGTTGTGGTTTCTCCCAGTCTGGGGTACAGGGCCAGACGGCGATGGGCTCGAATGGCCAGAACAGTTTTAGAAGTGCAATAGAATGATGAATTCTCGAACCAAATAATAGCAACCCCACGAAGTCTGTTAAAGCGTTTTAGCTTTCTCTCCCCCACTTTCCCAGATATCGTTTGTTTCAGTGCTCCGGGCTTGACTCGAGAATCACAAAAGAAAGAAATAAAGAATGTTTCATCTCTGTCTTGGTGACTTGCCTCCTGAAGTCACTGCTCATCGGAGAGAGTGGCCAACCTCTTCGCCAGTCTGGCGGGCTTTACCGGTGCCTTAAACCCGAAGTCCGTCGTCAGTTTCTGGTTCTCTGCCCGGATCACCTCGAGCTCCCTGGCAGCTGCCTTCCCCTCCAATTGTGAGTCCTTTTGCTTCTCTTTGGACCCCTTGTTCTTGTGGAGGGTAACCGCCCTCAAGGTCTTCATCATCCAGTTTGTCTGGCCCACCAATGTCCCCGCCGCCTCGCACTCTACGATGTGCTTGAGGTAGTGTTCCATGCGGAACCTGTGGCGGTCGGTGTCCACGAGTGTGTGCGCGAACGTGCACCCATCTCCCTTGCACCTCATCACTTCAGGGTGTCCTTGCCCGCGGAAAAAGCAGGGTCCAGACCCTTCAGGGCCAGCTTGTCAAGCATGATACTCTTCACCTCATTTTCAGACCTCATTCCCGTGAGAGAGTGTCAGGCGGAAGTGGAAGAGGTCACAAGTAGTAAAAAAGAGTACACAGCGTACTCGTGTTTCATTGCCACACGTGGTAGTGCTGACACAAAAAAGTGTTTACATATTTGCGTTTCATATTTCATGGCACTTCCTCAACAAACACCCCTACTTAGCAGGTTTCACCAAAACACATTTAAGATGGACATCTATGCCTCGTGCGGCCCTCATATGTACACTGTGCAGTGCGAGACTGACTGGTGTGTCCGGACGCTGATGCAGGCAGTAAAGACCACTGTGGGGATGAAGCACGGGCGCATCTCACTGCACTACGACGGGGAACTGCTGCAGGGGAGCTGCCCCCTGGGCAACACAGGGCTGACGGACGGGAGCCTCGTGCAGATCCGTTATGCAGAGACCCCACACGATGTGAAGACGCATGTGGGTGCACAGAAGGAGTGCCGGCGCCTGCACATCAAGATTGGACGGGACGCCTTCGTGAATGCGATCGCACACAGAAACCTGGAGCGCATTGAGTTGCTGCTGGCCACAGGTGAGGACCTGAGTGGGGGATATATGCAGGTGGCGCTAAAGACGCCCTTGATGGTTGCGGTGAAGCACCGGCACTACGACATTGCGGAGATGCTGCTTAATAGGGGCTTCCGTGCAGATGAGGTCACCTACACGTGGCACTCGAAGTACACTGGGCCCACTCGACAGAGCAAGAGGAGCAACGTAAATGCACTGTACTTCGCGGTACGCAACGTGGATGTCGAGATGGTGCGTCTGCTACTGCGGCATGGCGCTTTGGACGGAAACGCCAGTCGCCACTTTGTGGGTCCTCGCGCAGAGAGCCCTCTGGTGACGTTGGCGGGTATCTGCGGGAAGAAGGGTGTGTGTGATGAGGACGTGCTGCGTCTGTGGGATGTGCTGTTTCCCGCATGGGAACAGTCTTGTGAGAACAGCAGCATCCCCTGCATACACTTCGGCATGTACGGGAGGGGACACAGTGGAAAGAGTCTTGCCGCCTTCTGTGCGTACGCAGGGAAGTTCGTGCTTCTGGAGCACCTCGTCACGAAGGCGTACGTGGCAGCAAACCCCATCGTCGCGTCCAGTGTGCTGTCTGCATGCATCTACCGCAGCATGGCAAGGACCGCTGAATGTTCCCGTTACACAGCAGAGGTGGAACGCCTGCGCAGCATCGGTGCAGCGCCGTGCTATGTGCTGCAGTGGAAACATATCCAAAGAAACAGAGATCGTACTAACGAGGTGTACCAGCACGTGTTCCAGTTACCGTCCATCACAGGGTTTTGGCTGCCTTTCAGCAAAACGTCATGCGACATTGTGGAAGGGTTCGACGTTGCCACAGCGAGGATTGCGGTAGCAGAAGTCCCGCTGGAAGAAGATTACATTGCAGAACACGAAGTGCGCAAGTCGTTCGCGCGGAGACGTTGACACACAAAGGTCAACGTCTGTCACCGTGTGCACAGGATGCGCTGGTTTTTTTTTGTATTCTTTGTATCCTGTACACCTGCAGTCAGGGTCAGTGAAGCCTGTAAACCTTAAAGCAAAGCCGTCGGTGTTTCTTTCTGCTTTGTTGCAGAATGTGTGTTGCGCCTGACTTTTTCTAGCCCTCAGTGCACATCACGTTTTTCGCAGTATCGCAGAAATAAGTGTGACACACGCATTTTCTTGTCTTCACAACACGACCCCAAGTCCTCACGGTTCGGTGAGCACCAAGTAACTGAGGTCGATGCTTCGGTCCTGAGTCTGTGCATGTGGATGGATTCAGCAGGTAGTCCTCTGCTATCTTGCAGAAGCGTGCCCAGCCCCCTCCCCACCACTACCACTTTTCAGGTGCACATAACAAAGCGGCGATGGCTGCTTTTGACGATCCGTTGGGGATAAAGGGTGTGCAGGCGAAGCAGGTAGGGACTTGACCAGGGGTGTGGACGGTGTGAACGTGGCACTGTATGTGTGAGGATGCAGGATGTGGTCGGAGGCTTCCATGGAGGCATCCTTGCACAGCATCCTTGCACAGCATCCTTGCACAGCATCCTTGCACAGCATCCTTGCACAGCATCCTTGCACAGCATCCTTGCACAGCATCCTTGCACAGCATCCTTGCACAGCATCCTTGCACAGCATCCTTGCACAGCATCCTTGCACAGCATCCTTGCACAGCATCCTTGCACAGCATCCTTGCACAGCATCCTTGCACAGCATCCTTGCACAGCATCCTTGCACAGCATCCTTGCACAGCATCCTTGCACAGCATCCTTGCACAGCATCCTTGCACAGCATCCTTGCACAGCATCCTTGCACAGCATCCTTGCACAGCATCCTTGCACAGCATCCTTGCACAGCATCCTTGCACAGCATCCTTGCACAGCATCCTTGCACAGCATCCTTGCACAGCATCCTTGCACAGCATCCTTGCACAGCATCCTTGCACAGCATCCTTGCACAGCATCCTTGCACAGCATCCTTGCACAGCATCCTTGCACAGCATCCTTGCACAGCATCCTTGCACAGCATCCTTGCACAGCATCCTTGCACAGCATCCTTGCACAGCATCCTTGCACAGCATCCTTGCACAGCATCCTTGCACAGCATCCTTGCACAGCATCCTTGCACAGCATCCTTGCACAGCATCCTTGCACAGCATCCTTGCACAGCATCCTTGCACAGCATCCTTGCACAGCATCCTTGCACAGCATCCTTGCACAGCATCCTTGCACAGCATCCTTGCACAGCATCCTTGCACAGCATCCTTGCACAGCATCCTTGCACAGCATCCTTGCACAGCATCCTTGCACAGCATCCTTGCACAGCATCCTTGCACAGCATCCTTGCACAGCATCCTTGCACAGCATCCTTGCACAGCATCCTTGCACAGCATCCTTGCACAGCATCCTTGCACAGCATCCTTGCAGGTATCTAAGGTGCACAGGGTGCCTGAAAACCCACTGCACGAAACTCTCCCGAAACCGAAACAGCGTCCCATCCCCTCCCCTTTTCCTTTTGGGAAAAAAAAAAAACCTTTTGGGAAAAATTGCACTCACATACGACCCTTTTGCTTATTTGCAGGGAAGTGTTGGTTGTAGTTGTCCCACATGCTTTCTATTTTAGTGCCACTAACTGTGTTTTCAGGCACTGTCTTGCCAGTACAATAGTAAAGTGCCCTTGTCTGGACATCTAGCTGTTTACATACTCGCTTGACTAGTAAGTACCCCCTCTGTCACTGGATGTAGATAAAAAAAAAAAAAAAAAAGGGGCACACACGTTTTGCTACACACTACCCCATCTTGTCCTTTGCTTCTCCCCTTATCCCCTTTCCCCCACTTGTTTTCCCCCTTGTGTGGGTCCTACCTGTCGCCTCCTAGTGGCGTGTCCTGGGCAGAGAGAAGGCCGTTGAGTAGTTCCTCTCTGGCGAAGTGCAGGTAGAGACGTGTATTTTGTCTTCCTTGTCCTTTTGTTTTTTACTGTTTTGACTTTTTTGTTTTCTTGGTGGTGAAGATGTGCAGGTGGAGTGCCCAGCTTTGGGCTATGGTGCTCCTGTGTGGAGCCATGGATGATGGCGGGGGTGACAGCCGAAGCTGGTGCAGCAACATGAGCAACATGCGCAGCAGCAGCAGCATGAGCAGCAGCAGCATGTGCAGCAGCAGCATGAGCAGCAGCAGCATGAGCAGCAGCATCGTGAGCAGGAGCACTGCCATCAACATCAGTACCTCCCACGGTTGCGGCAGGCACGTATCGCGAGTGGGCTCCTCAACACCAACTCAGCACTCTCAGGTACCACGTTCTCGCTGCAGCAACATGAGCAGCCATGACTGGAGTGATGGCCTCTATGGCAGCGTCTACTGCAACAATAGCGGCTCCAACAACCACACCAGCAACATCTACACCTGCAGCAATGGCCGCAAGGGCTTCATGTGCAGCGGCTACAGAAGCTGCAGGTGCACCCCCATTCCCCCCCATTATTACCCCAAAAAGAGGCCTGTGCCCAACAACCCAAGCGGCTGCAGCTTTGATAGCAGCTCCCAGGGGATTAGGCCCCCCGACGGGTAGCTGCTAACAGGAGGCGTGCGTTCCCGAGAGGGGACCCTGGTGGGTTTGTTGCCCCGTTGACCAGCAGACGAGACAACGTCTGGCGTGTAACCTCCTAGTCGGCGCATCACCCGGGCTGCTCCACGGAGACAGTGGGTGGTGCGTGGTACGGGGACGACAGTCCTCACCTAGCATCCGGAATTCCAGGTATGTCAACACACACTAGCAAAGGACACACAGGGGTGGCTGAGAGGTTGGTGTTTGGTAGTTGCCAATGGCGGCTTGCTGACGGGGACCTGGACCATCTCACTGGGTGACTGCTGTATCTGCATTGTGTGGTTCTTACTGCACGCTTGTGGCTGCTGTCAGGGCTATCTACGATGGGTGAGGCGCTTCTTCCGAACGTCTGCAGCGGCTGCGTTGGCCTTCGGGACTTCACGGATGCTGTCGGTACGCTCAGGAGATGTCGTCCTCCCTGGACCTTGGCTGGGTGTCTGCAGTGACGCACCGGGTGCGTCCACTGTTTGAATCCACAGGGGTGATCCACAGCCACAGAACTGGTCCGTCCAGGTCAGGGTGTGCCTCCCATGTAAAAGCCCCCATCAAAGACTTCTGTAGCCACTCCTGTCCGCGTTGGAGTCTGGGTGACCGTTGCAACGGCCTCTAGGGAGAGAGAGGCCGGTGTAGTCAGGGACTACCCACATGGTGAGCACACTCGACGACTGCAAGCAACTGCACCGCTATTTGCTGCGGTGGTGCCTTTGTGAGCAGCACTCGTTCGATGTTGTGGCTCACATGTAACAGACTCCGACACTAGTGAGTGGTGACATAACCGCGACGGTTGGGATGTGAACAGGCTAGGCTGGTGAATCTGTTAGGGAGTTGTGTCGGATGCATACTTGTGGGGAGTCACTCCCCTGCAGACAGGCGTGACCAACTTGCCGAGCAGAGGTCAGGTCGAGTAATCGGCTGGCTAACGGTCAAAGATCGCATTGGGTCGGCAGATTCATGCGGTTCAGACCGTCGGTTCCACCTCCGGGCGACTGGAGTGGTCAGCGCGAGCTGGCTGTGTCCCACCAGTGCGTGAAACCACAAACTGGGACGCATGGGATCGCTACAGACTGGGTCACCAGCCGGTCCTCTCAAGCAGAGGGCTCAATGTACAGTCGGGCCACAGTGAGTTACACACCCCGCGGACTTCGGAAGTTTCTGTGATACGGAAGAAGCCATCGGGTGGTAGTGAGCTGTGCTCTCGGTGGAAGGGCGTGTCTGAAAAGGACACAACCAGGAGACCGAGGGGCTGCTGGTCGGAAACACCCCAGGTATGTGTAAAAAGGGTGTAGGACGGCTAGCAGCGGAAAGGTCCTCAGCCTGACCTGCGCCTCCCCACTTCTTCTTCAGGGGAGGAGGGCAAAGGGGACAAGTGAACAACAACAACAACTACAACAACGGTGGCAGACACTGGATGCGTGGGCGGACACTAGATGTGCGGGCGGACAGCATCAGCAGCAACAACAGCAACTACAACAACAGTGGCAGACAGTGGATGCGCGGGCGGACACTAGATGTGCGGGCGGGCAGCATCAGCAGCAACAACAACAACAACTACAACAACAGTGGCAGACAGTGGATGCGCGGGTGGACACTAGATGTGCGGGCGGACAGCATCAGCAGCAACAACAGCAACTACAACAACGGTGGCAGACAGCGGATGCGCGGGCGGACACAGGATGTGCGGGCGGACAGTATCAGCAGCAACAACAGCAACTACAACAACAACCGTAACACCAGCAACAACAACAGCATCAGCAGCACCTGCAGCAGCACCGACAGCAACAGCAACAGCAGCAGCAGCAACTGCAGCAACAACACTGTAGGTGGGGGTGAGCGAGGTATGCTGGTGTTCGGGACCAGCCTTGCGGGGCGAGAAGGACAGAGTTACTGTGTGACGTTACGGGTGTGGGGGACCTTTATCACCCCCAATGTTCACATGGGGCGTGCAGAACATGGGCTTGGGTTTGACTGGTGGAGCATCCTTTGGGAACGCCTTTCTTCTCTGCGCCGACCAGACCCCCGCTGGGTAGCCGAGGCACCTGAGTGGGGTGTGTTTGTGTCTTTCGCGGTCCTGGACATGTGGAAGGACAGACGCGCCCCTACCCTCAGTCACCTCATATTGTGGCTGGTGGGTAGGAGGGGGACCAGGAGGACGCGCCGAGGTCACAGGTCCTTGAACTGGACCAAGGCACAGGCGAGCAGGTTCCGTCGGCGCAAGGCGCCATGCAAGCGTCCGCCCTCTCAACTTTTCCGCAGGATAAGGGCAGCCGTTGTGAGAGTGGCTTTGCAGTGGGTGGCCATCTGGGCTCTGGTTTGCGTGGGGTATGAGCTTGGGAGATCGGCGCCACGGGCTTTGGGTTGTGCACTGATCCGGGACGCAGAGCTGCTGAGTGTGCTGCTGAGGAAGGGGCTCCTACAGGGCCGATACAGAGCACGTAGCGGGAGGCTGTGGTTGCGAGTACTTGCCAGCAGGGTGTGGGTTTTCATGCAGAGGTTGAGGCGACCGGCGGGGACAGGGGACGGGTGGGAGCTGTCACCTCAGAGCATAAGCCTGGGGCCCGGGGCGCTGGCAGGTGGAGCAGACGGGGACATCAACCCGGAGGAGGCGGCAAACCTTGACGCATTCCTCGAGGTGCATGGGGGGAAGAGGGTGCCGAACGCAGCCAACGGCGAGTGCATGTACGTGGCCTTACTGGGTAAGAAGAACGCGCTGTACTTGGATGTCAGCAAAGCACGCACTGAGCTGGCTGACAGAGCGCGGGTCACGAAGGTGAAGACCGGTCTCAGACGCTACTTCGAGACCGAGGCACAGCTGTCAAGCTTCATTGACGGCCTCACCAACCCTGAGGTGTGGGGCAACCACCTCACCCTACACCTGGCAGCAAATGCATGGTCCACCACGATAGCGGTAGTGCAGCCTGGGCCGAATCCAGTGGTGACGATCAACCCCGCAGCCTCATCGAAAGACTTGCGGACGCAGAAAGACCGCCGCGTCAGGGTAGTTTCACTCCTCAATAATCACTATGAGGAAGTGCAAATGGACCCAAAGAACGCCCTGGCAATGGTCCAGTCGGCCCCCTTCGCAGAGCTTGACCCGAAAGGCCTAACAGCAACACCCATCCCTGCCATGACGAAGGAGTCGCCTTCTCCTCTGGGGGCTGATGCACCGAGGCTCTTCTGCCCTGTTCCGTGTTGCAACGGAAGCAGTCTACACCGTCCCCAGCCCTTCTCTGTTCCCGGCCTGCGCACACACATCGGTGCACACCTGTCTTCCGGCGACCACATCCCCCACGACACCCTCAACAAGTTGGGGTTAGGACAGTGTGAAGCGTGTGGGGGGATACGGTCGGCATCGAAGGAGACATGTCTTCAGTGTGCGAAACTGGTAAAGGCGATCGCAAAGCCCACACCCAGGGAACGCACCGCAGTGGAAAAGGCAGACGACGTTGACTTGCCGGAGTGGTGGGAGATAGCTCAAATCCCCATCAGGACAACAGATGCGATCCCCACGAGCATCGACCGTCCAGCCGCTGTGGAGTTCACCCAGGCACTTGAGGATGTGGCCGCAGTTGGCGATGAGGCAAGCTGGAAACGTTTGTGCATGTTCGCGAAGCTGGTCCTACCGGCGAAGCGAGGTGGGAAGCACCTCAAGACGAAGGTGGCAGTCTTGCGGCAGAAGGATGTGGATGAGTGGAGAGAAGGTGAGATCGCAGCAATGTGGCGAGCAGCTGCGAATCGCACAGGCGGTACGAAGAAGGAGAAGGAGCGGAAGGAACCAACGTGGGAAGAAAGGGAGAAGGCGATGGTCCGGGAGGTGCGGAATGGGAGGATGGCAGCAGGGATGAGCCGCCTCCACAAGGGTGGGCTGGCAGAGCGTACTGAGGAATCCACAGACATCCTCCGCAGAAAGCACCCCCATGAGGAACCCCAACCTGCCACTTCTCTGCCGGAAATTGCTTCCGAGCCGCTGAAGCCGATCGCCGCCCTCAAAGCCATAAATAGCATGGCAAAGGGCTCTGCTCCAGGTCCCTTTGGTCTGCGCGGGGATCACCTCAAGGGGTGGATGGTCAAACACCCGGACCTGAACATCTTGCCACTGATGACGCAAGTCCTGGACCTGCTGCGACGCGGGAAAGCCCCCTCCGAGACAGCTATGTTCATGGCAGGAGCTACTCTGGTGGCGTTAAAGAAGGGTGACCAAGGCGACGTCCGCCCCATCTCTGCAGGCAACACACTTCGGCGAGTCGTGAGCAAGATCGAGGTGGCGTCTGTGAGGGAAAAGGCACGAGGAGTGCTGCTGCCAGGGAGACAAGTTGGGGTGGCGGTGGACGGTGGACTGGAAGCGGCGACAATGGTTGTGGCAGCATACGCAAAACGACACCAGGGGAGCGACAAAGTGATCGTACAGATTGACTACGAGAACGCATTCAACAGCATCTTTCGCAAGACTTTTCTGGAAGCCACAAGGAAATATCTCCCGTCCATTTCACCGTGGGTCGAATGGTGCTACAACTCCCACACCGGGCTAGTGTATGGTGACGAGATGATCCCATCCACCAGAGGCGCGCAGCAAGGCGACCCCGCAGGGCCCCTACTCTTCTCCCTGGGGATCAAAGCACTGACAGACGAAGTGCGTGCAGTCCAGGGCATCGACTGTAGCATCTGGTACCTCGATGATGGGACGATCATGGGGAACCCAGAGGCGGTGGCTCGAGCGCTGGAGTTAGTGAGGACACGCAGTGCGGAGCTGGGGCTGAAGGTGAAGCTGTCAAAGTGTGAAGTCATCGCCCTAGGACAGCAGACTCCGTTGGACCTGGACAGAGCTGGCCTCCCCGTGTGCAGCCACACCACTGACTTGGCGGAGACTTGCTCAGCCTGTGAAGGAAAAGTGATGAGCGTGAAGTATGGAGGCTTTGCGTTCCTGGGGGCGCCAATCGGGGACGACGAGTACTGCGAAGCGTACATGGAGAAGAAGGTGGAGGAATTCGCGGTGCAACTGCGTCTGCTGCAGAAGGTGTCTGACTCGCAGGCTGGACTGACATTACTCCGTCAGTGCGAGGGGTTTGCACGCATGGTTTTCTACATGAGAGCCATTGGTCACGCGTGCACCCACAAGTACCTCAGCCAGTACGACAAGGAGGTAGACGCTGCCCTGGCCGCGCTTTTTGGTGATGAGGATGGAGGCCTGCCGGAAGAAGCACGGAGACAGGCCGCACTGCCATGTAGGGTAGGGGGCATGGGCGTGCGCCGCATCCGCGACCACTGGACTGCAGCAGCCATGGGAGCAAGGAGCGGCCTGCACCAACTGTGCACCGAACTGGACCCCAGCTTCACCTGGGACGCCGAAGGATGGGAACGGACGGCAACGCTGTACAACGAGCAAGTGGCTGAAGGTGCTAGGATTGACCCCAAGCTGCAGCCAGCCGTCCCCCTGCGTCAACGTGATCTGTCTGCAGGGATCCTGGAGGAACAATTGCGGGACCTCTTCGTCAAGGGTGATGCGTACGACAAGGCGCGTCTCAATTCTCTGGCCCTCCCCCAAGCAGGGTCCTGGCTTACTGCACCCCCCACCTGGGAGCACTACATCCCTCCGATTGCATTCAAGGCCGCAGCCAGACTCCGCCTCCACCTCCCCATATACGCGGAGGGTGTCTCATGCAGGCAATGCAACCAGCCCATGGACACCAGGGGGGACCACATCTTCGCCTGCAGAATGGGTGGGCATCGTATACTGCGACATAACTCAGTACGCGATTATGTGTATGGAGCAGCAAATGAGGCAGGTCTGAGCCCCATCCTGGAACCCAACCACCTCATCCTGGGCAACAACAAGCCCGCTGACATTCTGCTGTCCACAGGGGTCGGGGAGTCGAGAGGACGAGCTATCGATGTGACTGTGTGGACGCCGACGTCAGCGTCGATGGTGCAGGGTGCCGCAGTCGCGAAGGGGTACGCGGCGACGAAGGCGGAAACTGCCAAGAGGAAGAAGCATGGTGACGCGTGTGCGGCGGAGCGGCTGGCGTTCACACCCTTCGCCCTGGAGACCACAGGAGGTCTGGGACCCGCGGCGGCGTCGATATGGCAGCAGATGCTCCGTTTCGCAGCGGACAGGAAGCTTGGGAACAGAGTGGAGATGTCACAGAGGTGGAATTGGGGGCTAGGGACGACGCTGCAGCGACAGATCGGGAAGGCCGCGACGGATCGAGGGTCTCTGACTGGTTGCCTGAGGGGTCCTCTGCGAGAGCGTGTGGACTTAGATCCCACCGTCGACCCGGAAGAGGGGGACTTGATACGCTTGCCCCCCGACCATCTACCTAACCTGGAAGTGACAGACGACCACCAGGGAGACATCAGGGTGAGTGCGGAGGAGGAGCCAGAGACAGGCAACGAGAAGGAAACGGCGCCAGAGACAGCAGCACAGGACCCAACCCCCCACAGCGAACTGGAGGCCAACTTGGTGAAGTGGGGGCTGTCCCGACCGCAGGTGCCCGTGCCGTTCCGAGTAGGAGACTGTGCGTTCGACGCAGTGTGCTGGTCAGTGCGGAGCTGGAAGGTGGTGACATCGTCGACCCTTCGGTCCCTGGCGGTGGAGAGAGTGAAGAGAGATGCTGACCTGGCGAGAAATGCGATGCCCGACCTCGCGACCTGGGTGCGATGGATGAGCCTGGCAGGGAACAGGGATCGCAGGTCGTGGGCGGACCAGACAGCACTGGCGGGTCTGGCACGGGCTTTGCAGGTAGTCATTGTGGCGGTCGTGTCATCGGACTCTAAGGTGCACATCCATAGACCAGCCAGCAAGTCGAACGGGGCCGTAGCAGTGCTGCACACAGGAGCTCACGAGGCTGGCCACTTCTCGCCGTTATGCATGACAGACAACACGTTTGCATATCTGCGAAGCCTTGCCCCCGACACCCCCCTTCCAGAGATGCAGTGCCACAGCACCGGAGCGCTGTCACGGATGGAGGAGCGCCCGGGGAGACAGGGGGAATTGCTCACGTGCGAAAACTGCGCACTCATCACCGAATGTAGTGTCCCCCACTGGTTTTGTAGTTCCTGCGAGCGCACATGGTGTGAGGGATGTGGGAGCGCCAACGCAAAGTGTGTGCTGAGGGCAAAGCCAGTTCAGCCAGTTCAGCCAGTTCAGCCGACAACATCGCAGACAGTGGGAGGTAGCTACTACAACAGCAACCCAGCTCCCCCACAGGACGCGGCAACGGAGGTGAAGGAGGAGGTTATGGATGAGGAGGATTCCGCCGACTGCGCCGACCACGACACCACCATGGACAACAACACCGCAACCGCAGCAGAATCCTTCGTCTGGGGGCCATCAGAGCAGAGCTACAACACCACACCAACAGCTCTGACTGGTGACCACCACTTGGGTTCAGCGAAGACTGGTGGATGGACGGCTAAGTCCCACGCGGAAAGAAGGACGAAGCTGACCACCCTTGGGACTTCGCGGCGGGCGCAGGGGAACCACACTCGTCGCTCCGGTGTAGTGGAGGACAGGTCTGCGGAGACCACAGCAAGGCGGCCTTCTCCCCCTATCTCGCGAGGGTCGGATGTGGAGGCGAAAGGGTTAGTCCCACACAGCCAGAAGGAAGGGGACAGGGTGCCGAGAAATGTCGAAGAGTGGGCGGACTGCTTCTTCCCCAGGGGAGGGACCAGGCGAGAGGGAATGACTCCCTTGGCACCGGAGGTGGCGTACGAGGCGCTGGACGCGTGGTGGGATCAGCGGGAGGAGCTGGGGCGCGTCGGAGGACGGCAGACGAGTCAGTACGGGGCGCTTAGGGCGGTCCTGGTGCTGATGATGGAGGCGACCTTCAAATAGAAGGGCCTCGCGATTGGTTGTGATTGTGGTTTATGTGGGCACTGTTGCCCTTCCCTTCTCTGTTATTTTCCCCCACCCCAACTTTTGTGTGTAGCAACACCTGTTTAGTTCCCTGTTTCCTTTTTACCCCCAACCCCTCCCATTAGATACATGTGTGTAATCCCCCTGGTGTCAAGCCCCTTGTATGTAAATTCCAAATCTTCCCCCTCACAGAAAACGTCAGGAGTAAGCCAAGGAGGCGGTTTGTCTGTGGGCGTCGGCCTAGGAGTAAGCGACGGAGATTTTTTCCCCCACCCCATCCCCTACGAGTTCCATGGGGGGTCGCTACTGGCGTTAATCATCCAAACAAAAAAGACTACAAGAGACAAAACAAAAGTAACAAGAAAGGAACTTCGTATTGTAAAAAGAAAGCCCCATCCCGCCCCTTCCTCCCCTCCAGAACCAGCTGGGCACCAATACTGGAAATACAGCAAAACCACACAGACTGGACAGTCTATATTCACCCCTGCCTCTCCCGTGTTAATGTTCACCCCTCCTTTATCCCAAATTGTCATAGAGCTAAATATAGTTGTATGCCTCGCTTCGCTCGGCAAACAACGATACATAATAGGGCGACATGCTGATGACAAATATCTCCCTCGTTTAATTCACTTTTGTGCCTCGTTCTAACTAAACCGGCACATGTACTGATTGTAAGACTTTTGGCCCTCGCTTCGCTCGGACCAAGCGCCTTTCATGTGCATTATAAACGTACCCCCCTTGCCCTGTCCAGTTTGATGTGGAACAAAAAAAAGTCGAGCCTAGGGCTAAGTTGAACAACACCAAAAAAAAAAAAAAAAAAAAAAAAAAAAAAAAAAAAAAAAAAAAAAAAAAACCTTGCACAGCATCCTTGCACAGCATCCTTGCAGGTATCTAAGGTGCACAGGGTGCCTGAAAACCCACTGCACGAAACTCTCCCGAAACCCCCCGGAACTGGATTTTGAAAAGGTGCACAGGGTGCTTTTGGCCCCCGAGAAAGGGTGCACAGGGTGCCTTTTTTGGTCCCGAAAAAGGGTGCACAGGGTGCCCTTGAGATTGGCACCCTATGACTTTCACAGGCAAAACTTTTTTTTTTGCTTGAAAACTTTTCACCTTTCACGTGTATGGAGCCTCTGACCAAGGAAAACATATTCTGAGGGCAGTACACAGTACACAGTACACAGTACACAGTACACAGTACACAGTACACAGTACACAGTACACAGTACACAGTACACAGTACACAGTACACAGTACACAGTACACAGTACACAGTACACAGTACACAGTACACAGTACACAGTACACAGTACACAGTACACAGTACACAGTACACAGTACACAGTACACAGTACACAGTACACAGTACACAGTACACAGTACACAGTACACAGTACACAGTACACAGTACACAGTACACAGTACACAGTACACAGTACACAGTACACAGTACACAGTACACAGTACACAGTACACAGTACACAGTACACAGTACACAGTACACAGTACACAGTACACAGTACACAGTACACAGTACACAGTACACAGTACACAGTACACAGTACACAGTACACAGTACACAGTACACAGTACACAGTACACAGTACACAGTACACAGTACACAGTACACAGTACAGTACACCCTCCGTCAGCAGGGAAGCATAGTATTACAGTGAGGACTAGTACAACACAAACCACTTTAGTAGCCCAAGAACCTCACATAAAGCAGAAACTCACTAAAGCAATATACACAGTATACAGTATACACAAGAAAAAAAGCCATCTCTCAGGGAAGCATGGTGGTGCAACAACACATGGCCACATATGCCCACCCACAAAGCACCAACCAGCAGGCGCAACAAAAAACCCGCACAACCACACCAACCAGATAACGCAACCTGCAGATTCCCGCGGGTTTGCGGGTTTGCACACCTGCACCCACCCGCCAGCTTATCGACCACACCAACCAGATAAAGTGCCTGAACCCCGAGAACCCTATCAACCACACCAGCCGGATAACGCAACCTAGAACCCGCAAACCCGCGCACCCGCACCAACCACGAGCCGGATACCGTAACCTAGAACCAGCAGGTTCCCGCGCACCCGCACCCACCAGCCAGCTTATCGACCACACGAACCAGATAACGTTGCCCGAACCCCGCGCACCCGCACAACCACACCAGCCGGATAACGCAACCTAGAACCCGCAAACCCGCAAACCCGCAAACCCGTAAACCCGCAAACCCGCAAACCCGCAAACCCGCAAACCCGCAAACCCGCAAACCCGCAAACCCGCACTAGAAGAAAGCTCGCTAAAATGTAGGAGGCTGGTGTGGTTGTGAACAGAATTTTTTTTTTATTGTATGAAGGTTTTGCATTTTTACAAATGTGAAAGCCGAAAAAATTGAATAGAAAAATGAATTGAACTTGGCTCACCCCTCATTTCTCTTTTCATAGCATTTGTGTACTCACACACCAAAAACAGGTGAACTATTTCTCAAGAAACTATGAACACCATGAAGATTAAGCGGAAGCCAGTGCCCTTTGTGCAGAAGAAAGATGCACCAAGCATGTTGCCGGTGTTCAATGTGCAGGATCAAGCTCCTCATGAGAGTGAGGAATTGCCACCAATTCCAGTGTGCTCCCAGAAGAAGGAGACAGTACTAACGAAGGTACAGGAGCAAGGCGTTAAAACAGAGGAGCAAACTCAGAAGGAATCTGTGCTTCCGTCAGAACAGGCCGCAGCATTGGAAATTCCTGTTTCTGCAGAAAGCTTTTCCTCAGTGACTGAAGAGCTGAAAGAGGTGAAACAGACTGTCTCAGATCTCAAGAAA
The DNA here is from genome assembly GCA_964035575.1 of Rhynchopus sp. YZ270_cl-10. Taxonomy (NCBI): domain Eukaryota; phylum Euglenozoa; class Diplonemea; order Diplonemida; family Diplonemidae; genus Rhynchopus; species Rhynchopus sp. YZ270_cl-10. The sequence goes on from OZ037931.1 coordinate 1,045,556, forward strand.
CAGCTGAACGAAGTGTTCCTTCTGTGTCAGGACATGAAAAAGGTATGTATCAACTTTTCAAGTATCACTTTCAACAACTGAAACTCAACAGGAGCTAGACAGAAAGAGAAAGCGCGAAGCAGCAGAAGACGAAAAAATGGAAAAGACGTGTTATGCTCACGAATGCTCTAGTACTTGGAGGGGAAGGGAATTTCAACACAAAGGTGCTCTTTTCCAGCACAATAAAGCACATCATTAGAGAATAATTTATTTTTTTTTCGTTTGGGGGTATTTCTTATCGCAGAGAATGTGCAAATTACTTCTTCCTGCGCAAAAATATGGGTTCCCCTTTTTTATATGCACATGCAGATTGGTTTTAATTTTGTCAAAATTTTCAAGATCATTTTTTAATTATTTTTTTTTGAAAACTTAGTTGTGAGACTTTTTTATTTTCCTTCTTGAAAACGCAAAACTTTCTCCCACCCACCATTTTATATTTTCTACAATACAATTTCTAGCAATTTATCACAACTATTCAAAACTAACATAACAGTGGTCTGGGTACTTTACTTTTTGCAAAAAAAATGAAAAGACAACGAAGCGAGGAAAGATCTGATGATGGGCACACTAAGAAGAAGGCTAATACAAAGACAACAGAAGCTGAAGAGGGAAACACTTCCCCAAAACGAAAGAGAGATGATGAGGGATTTATGTGCGACCATTGTGGCTCATACTTTACACATGAAAAGCAGAGCAAGAATCACAAACAGACAAAGAAGTGCAAAGAAACTTGCCCAAAGTGCCGAGTGAGGTTTCCGTCTAAGAATGCTAGATACAAACACCAAAAGACCTGTGCAGGAGAATGTCAGACAGCCCCACCCCAGAAGAAACCCAAGATGGAAGCTGATAAAAAAAATAACCGTTTTACATGTTCGCAATGTGATGCTTCGTACAAAAATGTATGGAAACTAAATGAGCACCTTGAAAAATGTGTGAAGGTGTGCATATTGTGTAGACGGGAGTGTGAAGAAAACCATATGTGCTTAGGGAAGATCTGCTGTCAGCACTGTGGTGAAGAGTTTGATGATGTGAAAAACCTTACTGCACATGAGGCTACATGCAAAACACAATGCCAGTATTGCTATTATCAATTTACAGATATGAGATCACTCCAAAATCATACACCATTCTGCATCCGGTTCAGAGTTCTGAACGGAAAGTCCCGCTATAAGTCCGACATATTTCTCCAAGCAGATGAGGCTACATTAGCACTTCCGCACCACAAAACGAATTCTTCTACACCTGCAGAGTCCGCTTTAATTGCAGCTGCATTGTGTTTGACAGCAGCAGAATTGCCAAGAGCTCTTCACATGGACGGCAGCCCATTATCCTCCTGGACGTTTCATACAGCAGAAATGTTTCGCGTTTCTGGGCAGAAGACTTCTGCACGACCTCACTATGCCACACAGCAGAATCTGATAAAGTTCCAAATTGTTCTGCTGTGGTGTCATAAGAATGTGCAGAAGAAGGCGCTCACTTTGGCCGGTGAGAGTATTGTCATGCCACAAAAATAAAGATCAAAAAAAGAAAAAAAGGGAAAACAGAATATTTCTGTAGTAAAAACGCACAAAAGAATCGATCCACCTAGTTTTCCAGTTGTAAATTACTTACCAATCAACCCAACTGTCCTACAGGAACTTACACAAAAACCAAAAAACATGTAAAAACTGATACATGCATTTTAGGTCAAAAATACCCATTTCTCAGCGCAAATTGACCCCATCACTGCACGCACAGACTCCGGAGAGCCAAAATCAAAATTTTTTTTTTTCGATTTTTTGTAGGCAAAAATTGGTGGGAAAATTTTTTTTGGTCAAAAATCCTGGTTTTTGGGTCTCATACATGTGTATGACCAAATTTCAGGTGGTCAAAAGTGGAGTCTGACCCCCATGTCCAGGTTATGGAAATGTCCTATGAAGCCATTGCCGAAGGAATTTTGTACTTTTGAGCATCAGAAATTAGGTACTGACCAAAAAACCCACACAAAACCCAAAAACACCAAAAATCATGTAAAAACTGATACATGCATTTTAGATCAAAAATACCCATTTCTCAGCGCAAATTGACCCCACCACAGCACGCACAGACTCCGGAGAGCCAAAATCAAAATTTTTTTTTTTCGATTTTTTGTAGGCAAAAATTGCTGGGAAATTTTTTTTGGTCAAAAATCCTGGTTTTTGGGTCTCATACATGTGTATGACCAAATTTTAGGTGGTCAAAAGTGGAGTCTGACCCCCATGTCCAGGTTATGGAAATGTCCTATGAAGCCATTCCCGAAGGAATTTTGTACTTTTGAGCATCAGAAATTAGGTACTGAAAAATTTTTCCACACAAATTTGACCTGGTACTCAAGGTCAATTTGACCTTGGGTTTTCTCTCAGGGTCTTGTGACCAATTTTAATCATGTTAATAATGGAATCTGACCCCCATGTCCAGGTCATAAAAATGCCCAATGAGTCATTTAAAGCCACTGATTTGACCTTTTGAGCAGTTGTAGTTATATGTGGCCCAATTTTCCCAGCCAGAAAATGACCCCAAAAATCACGAAAAAAAATATTTTCAAGCCGATACTCTTACACACCTAAATTTGGCCCTAAGTGTCAAAAGTGGGCCTCCAGGGTCGCAATAGCCTCATTTTATGGGGATACTGGCCATATTTCATGGTTATCTCGTTTTTTGAAATATTTATAACATATACACCCAGTACCTCAGAAACACAAAATATCGCAATTTTACTCACAAAAATAGCCGTGAAATGCCGCACACATTTTAGATATTCCCAGATCCTGGGGACTGAGGCCCCCGGTCGGGGCTGTCGTTTCTGGGCCCCATACTACTGGAGTATCATATCAGAATCACTCGTAGAGTAGCAAACCGCCATGAAAGATGAGATGCCAAAAGCAAGCCCTCTATTCCGTAATAACTAGAAACCCGCAAACCCGCAAACCCGCAAACCCGCAAACCCGTAAACCCGCAAACCCGCAAACCCGCAAACCCGCAAACCCGCAAACCCGCAAACCCGCAAACCCGCAAACCCGCAAACCCGCAAACCCGCAAACCCGCAAACCCGCAAACCCGCAAACCCGCAAACCCGCAAACCCGCAAACCCGCAAACCCGCAAACCCGCAAACCCGCAAACCCGCAAACCCGCAAACCCGCAAACCCGCAAACCCGCAAACCCGCAAACCCGCAAACCCGCAAACCCGCAAACCCGCAAACCCGCAAACCCGCAAACCCGCAAACCCGCAAACCCGCAAACCCGCAAACCCGCAAACCCGCAAACCCGCAAACCCGCAAACCCGCAAACCCGCAAACCCGCAAACCCGCAAACCCGCAAACCCGCAAACCCGCAAACCCGCAAACCCGCAAACCCGCAAACCCGCAAACCCGCAAACCCGCAAACCCGCAAACCCGCAAACCCGCAAACCCGCAAACCCGCAAACCCGCAAACCCGCAAACCCGCAAACCCGCAAACCCGCAAACCCGCAAACCCGCAAACCCGCAAACCCGCAAACCCGCAAACCCGCAAACCCGCAAACCCGCAAACCCGCAAACCCGCAAACCCGCAAACCCGCAAACCCGCAAACCCGCAAACCCGCAAACCCGCAAACCCGCAAACCCGCAAACCCGCAAACCCGCAAACCCGCAAACCCGCAAACCCGCAAACCCGCAAACCCGCAAACCCGCAAACCCGCAAACCCGCAAACCCGCAAACCCGCAAACCCGCAAACCCGCAAACCCGCAAACCCGCAAACCCGCAAACCCGCAAACCCGCAAACCCGCAAACCCGCAAACCCGCAAACCCGCAAACCCGCAAACCCGCAAACCCGCAAACCCGCAAACCCGCAAACCCGCAAACCCGCAAACCCGCAAACCCGCAAACCCGCAAACCCGCAAACCCGCAAACCCGCAAACCCGCAAACCCGCAAACCCGCAAACCCGCAAACCCGCAAACCCGCAAACCCGCAAACCCGCAAACCCGCAAACCCGCAAACCCGCAAACCCGCAAACCCGCAAACCCGCAAACCCGCAAACCCGCAAACCCGCAAACCCGCAAACCCGCAAACCCGCAAACCCGCAAACCCGCAAACCCGCAAACCCGCAAACCCGCAAACCCGCAAACCCGCAAACCCGCAAACCCGCAAACCCGCAAACCCGCAAACCCGCAAACCCGCAAACCCGCAAACCCGCAAACCCGCAAACCCGCAAACCCGCAAACCCGCAAACCCGCAAACCCGCAAACCCGCAAACCCGCAAACCCGCAAACCCGCAAACCCGCAAACCCGCAAACCCGCAAACCCGCAAACCCGCAAACCCGCAAACCCGCAAACCCGCAAACCCGCAAACCCGCAAACCCGCAAACCCGCAAACCCGCAAACCCGCAAACCCGCAAACCCGCAAACCCGCAAACCCGCAAACCCGCAAACCCGCAAACCCGCAAACCCGCAAACCCGCAAACCCGCAAACCCGCAAACCCGCAAACCCGCAAACCCGCAAACCCGCAAACCCGCAAACCCGCAAACCCGCAAACCCGCAAACCCGCAAACCCGCAAACCCGCAAACCCGCAAACCCGCAAACCCGCAAACCCGCAAACCCGCAAACCCGCAAACCCGCAAACCCGCAAACCCGCAAACCCGCAAACCCGCAAACCCGCAAACCCGCAAACCCGCAAACCCGCAAACCCGCAAACCCGCAAACCCGCAAACCCGCAAACCCGCAAACCCGCAAACCCGCAAACCCGCAAACCCGCAAACCCGCAAACCCGCAAACCCGCAAACCCGCAAACCCGCAAACCCGCAAACCCGCAAACCCGCAAACCCGCAAACCCGCAAACCCGCAAACCCGCAAACCCGCAAACCCGCAAACCCGCAAACCCGCAAACCCGCAAACCCGCAAACCCGCAAACCCGCAAACCCGCAAACCCGCAAACCCGCAAACCCGCAAACCCGCAAACCCGCAAACCCGCAAACCCGCAAACCCGCAAACCCGCAAACCCGCAAACCCGCAAACCCGCAAACCCGCAAACCCGCAAACCCGCAAACCCGCAAACCCGCAAACCCGCAAACCCGCAAACCCGCAAACCCGCAAACCCGCAAACCCGCAAACCCGCAAACCCGCAAACCCGCAAACCCGCAAACCCGCAAACCCGCAAACCCGCAAACCCGCAAACCCGCAAACCCGCAAACCCGCAAACCCGCAAACCCGCAAACCCGCAAACCCGCAAACCCGCAAACCCGCAAACCCGCAAACCCGCAAACCCGCAAACCCGCAAACCCGCAAACCCGCAAACCCGCAAACCCGCAAACCCGCAAACCCGCAAACCCGCAAACCCGCAAACCCGCAAACCCGCAAACCCGCAAACCCGCAAACCCGCAAACCCGCAAACCCGCAAACCCGCAAACCCGCAAACCCGCAAACCCGCAAACCCGCAAACCCGCAAACCCGCAAACCCGCAAACCCGCAAACCCGCAAACCCGCAAACCCGCAAACCCGCAAACCCGCAAACCCGCAAACCCGCAAACCCGCAAACCCGCAAACCCGCAAACCCGCAAACCCGCAAACCCGCAAACCCGCAAACCCGCAAACCCGCAAACCCGCAAACCCGCAAACCCGCAAACCCGCAAACCCGCAAACCCGCAAACCCGCAAACCCGCAAACCCGCAAACCCGCAAACCCGCAAACCCGCAAACCCGCAAACCCGCAAACCCGCAAACCCGCAAACCCGCAAACCCGCAAACCCGCAAACCCGCAAACCCGCAAACCCGCAAACCCGCAAACCCGCAAACCCGCAAACCCGCAAACCCGCAAACCCGCAAACCCGCAAACCCGCAAACCCGCAAACCCGCAAACCCGCAAACCCGCAAACCCGCAAACCCGCAAACCCGCAAACCCGCAAACCCGCAAACCCGCAAACCCGCAAACCCGCAAACCCGCAAACCCGCAAACCCGCAAACCCGCAAACCCGCAAACCCGCAAACCCGCAAACCCGCAAACCCGCAAACCCGCAAACCCGCAAACCCCGCAAACCCGCAAACCCGCAAACCCGCAAACCCGCAAACCCACCCGCAAACCCGCAAACACCCGCAAACCCGCAAACCCGCAAACCCGCAAACCCGCAAACCCGCAAACCCGCAAACCCGCAAACCCGCAAACCCGCAAACCCGCAAACCGCAAACCCGCAAACCCGCAAACCGCAAACCCACCGCAAACCCGCAAACCCGCAAACCCGCAAACCCGCAAAACCCGCAAACCCGCAAACCCCGCAAACCCGCAAACCCGCAAAACCCGCAAAACCCGCAAACCCGCAAACCCGCAAACCCGCAAACCCGCAAACCGCACCCGCAAACCCGCAAACCCGCAAACCACGCAAACCCGCAAACCCGCAAAC
>OZ037931.1:1052183-1143509 GCA_964035575.1 Rhynchopus sp. YZ270_cl-10
TCGGGTGGACGGAAGAGGGAACTGCCTCAGAGGAAGAAGATACGGGGAGGGCTGAGTGGGTGTTTGAGAAGCCACTCTCCGTACCGGTCTGAGGTTGTGTTGCCCCGTCCGAACCAGGGTGTGACTGCGCAGAGGCGCCGGGACGGGCAACTGCTTGTGCGACAGGGGGCACCGAGGACGCGACCGGAGTAGGGAGGGCTGAATGTGTGGTGGAGTAGCCGCTCTCTTGTCCCTGGACGTCTGATGATGCCTGTCTCATGTTGCGTTGCGTCTGTGCCCTCCGCGCCTTTGCAGTCTCCACTTGGCTGGTCACGCGAGCTTCACGCTGTACCTTCACCAAGTTAATGCTCTTGGGGTCAATCATCTCGTGCGCGCGCGCAATGATCCTCGCCGCGCATGGCTTGCTGGACACTGGCAGGGCCCGCGGGCAGGTTGAGGGGAGGGAACGACACGGCACACACACCCAAACTGAGCACTCCCGACACTCCCAATGACGTTCACGACCGAGGACCGCAGCCGAGCACAGCTCGCATTTCCCGAAATCCGCCCGTGAGTCTTCCAGGGGGCAGTCCAGAAGCCCCTCGCGTGACACACAAGTGAGAGGCGGCAGGCGCGGGGTCGGTTCATGCATGAGGAGGAACTGCGTCAGCTTCTCGGGGATATTGACCGGCGTGAAGTGACCTGCGGTGCGGCCATCGTGGGCTAGTGCGAGCACCCGACGGTATCCCACTTCGCCTGAGGGGGTGAAGACCGACGGTCGATGGCCACCAATGAACACCACCACCAGGGAATGCAGAGCTCGGGCCAGGCCGCTAACCGTCACCATGTCAGCCCAAGTGTCAGGACGCGCACACCCAGCGATGCTCATCTGTCGCGCCCATACTCCGACACTTGGTTCAGCGCGAGCCGCTAAGTCCTCGTCTTGGACCACCTGTGCAATCGCCGCCTGTCTCAGGGACCCCGCACTCCTCCCGCACTGGTACGCCACGGCATCGAAGCAACAGTCGCCCACTGTGTAGCGGAAGTCCGCGGGAACGGAGCACCCGAGGGAGGACAGCTGTAGCGGCAGGGCCGGCGGGGGGTCACATGTCTCCAGCGCCTTGAATGCTGTTGCAGGGTCTTCGCAGGGAGTGGAGGGTACTTCAAGGGTGGACGGATGGGTGGATTCCTTGCCCGCTTGTCGGCTCAGCCATGCCTCCATCGCTGCCGTGGCTTCGTCGACGTCATAAAGGGGATCAGGGGCGACGGGAGCGACAGGTTCCTCTTCAACTTCACAGTCGTTCTCAGACAAGCGGTACAGATGGTCATCCACGTACGAAGGGAAACGGTCATCGGGAGGGTCTGGCGAGACGTAGTAGCTTTTGTCGAGGGACACTGCTTTCGCTGGCACTGCTGTGCGCGTGACCGCAAGGCTGAAGCACAGGGCGCCTCTCTTCAGCAATGTGGCGCCCACCTCCCGCTGGACACACACGGCCAGACGTTCGTTCCACTTGACCGATGCCAGAACTTTATCCCCGTCCGCTCGCTCCGCAGCCATCTTGTTCAGATGGCGCCACAGCGTGTCTGCCTCCGGACCTAGCCCCCCAAGGACCTCGGCTGCAAAGGCTGTGAAGGAAATATGAGCTTTCCTGCAGGCTTCGCCGTGCTTGCCCCGTTTCGCCGTCTGATGTGTGACCGCGGCGTGTCCCACCGCCCGGGCCGCCCCTTGGACATGCGACTTGGCGAGGGGATTCGCTACCACGCAGTCCACCGCTCGAGGCTTGCCATCACCGACTCCGATGGAGAAGAAGATGTCTGCCGGTTTGGTCCCTCCGAGGACGATGTGCTTAGGCTCCAGGGACGGAGCGAGGCCCGCCTTCGAACCCAGCATGCCCACCAGATCGCGTAGCCGGTCATGCCTGCGAATCGTGCAACCCCCATGGCTGCAGTTGAGGGCGTGTATCCCGAACTCATCCATGGGCCGACCACATTGTTCGCATAGTGCCTTGTCCCTGTGTACCGCAAGACCCAGTCTGAGACGGACCACTGCTCGAAACTCTTCCGGGTTGATGACGTTTTCTGGGGTGGGTAATGCGGTAATCCACGCCCCCGCCAAGGGCAGCTGAAGGGAATTCAGCCGAGCACGGTCCTGGATGTCCCCTGTGTCGCGCAACTCAGACACTTGACGTGTGATGATCGGGGCAGACAGATCACGCTGTTTGAGGATTTGCTGGGGCTGTTCCTCTGGGTTCACGCGGGCATCGGCGTCCACAAGCTCATTGTACCGGGTGGCAGTGTGGCTCCACCCTCCAGCATCCCAACGGTAGTGTTTGTCCAGGTGCTTGCATAAATCGAAGGTGCCACTAGCAGCTCCCATAGCGGCAGCGGTCCAGTGGTCGTATGCACGGCGCACCCCCAAGCCCCCTATACGCACGGGGAGGGCAGCTTGCACTCGAGCCGCATCCGGCATCAATGCGTCCGGGTCCGACCCTGGCGAACTCAGAATCTGTGCCAGCACCCGGTCCACCTCCTTGTCGTACTTGTCCAGCCACTTGTGATCCCCTTGGTGACGAAGGGCCCGCATGTAGAAGACAGTTTTGCAAAATCCTTCACAGTGGCGCAAGAGAGACAGAGCCACCTGAGCATCTCCCAGTTTACCCAGCAGGCGGAGTTTCTTCGAGAATTCAAGCATCGTGCTCTCCATGAACTCGTCGCAGTACTCGTTAGTGCCGATGGGGGCCCCCAGAAAGCTGAATCCCTCTCGGAGCACCTTCAGGTCCGCCACGGCAAATCCTGCATCCTGGAGGACGGCATCAGTGTGGTTCTTCTCACCTCCGAGGGGGATGAGTTCGCATTTGGAGGAATTCACCGATAGCCCCAACTTCAGGCTCTCCGACTTTAGTACTTCAAAGGCTTTCGCAACTGCCGCAGGCGATCCCATGAGCGTCCCGTCATCCAGGTACCAAACCGACAGATCCACCCCCGGCAGGTCGCGAACCGTTTCCGTCAAGCCCTTCACCACCAGAGAGAAGAGAAGGGGGCCTAGCGGGTCACCTTGCTGCACACCGGACTGCGATTGCACCACTACTTCACCGTACACCAGGGAGGACGGATACACGTAGCACCACTCCACAAAACGGGACAGCTTAGGGAGGTGTGCGCGCGTCTGATTCAGCAAGGTGTTGCGGCACACAGTGTTGAACGCATTGCTGAAGTCAATCTTCAGCACTACTTTGTCCTGGCCGATGTGACGGAAAGCGAAGTCCCGGACTGTCTCTGTCGCTGCCTCGATGCCACCTTCCACCCCTACCCCCACCTGCTTACCAGGGAGCAGAATGTCCTTCGCTTGCTTCTTCACATCAGCTGCATACGATTTCGCTGCCAGCCTACGGAGAGTTTCACCCACTGCGATCGGACGGACATCGTTGGCACCTTTGGGGAGCGCCATCAAACGGGCCCCAGCCAGGAAAGGAGTGACTTCGTCGGGGACTCTGGCTGCGCGGACTGCGTTGAGCACGTGAGTCAAGGCCGGTAGGATGTTGACGTCACTCTCATTCAGCATCTGCTTGAGGTGGTCCGCACGGAGGCCGGAAGGACCTGCAGCAGTGCCTCGCGGCATGCGTTTCACCAGTGCCAGCACCTGCGCAGGGGTCAAGTCATCTGGGGTGGCGGGCTTCACCAAAGCCGGGCCTAACTCCACTTTGGATGGGGGCGGAGGGTGCTTGGCCCGCAGAGCTTGCAGTGTGGCTTCAGAGTCCGGGGCGAGTCCCGACGAAGAGAGACGGGAGAAGGCTGCGGCGGGACGACCCTTCCGAGCTTCAGCGACGCACGCCCGTTCCAGATCCTCAAATATGGGGGCCTCTTGCTCTGCTCGTCTCCCCGGCACCTGAGCCTGCGCGTCCCGCCACAGTGCGGATAACTCGCCTTTCTCCCACCGCTCCAAGTCTTCGATGCGCTTCTCTCGCATGCGCTTCTTCTTCGTCTTGCCACTTCGGCGAGTGCGGAGGAGCGTTTTCCACAGCATGCCGAACCGGTTCCACGCGGACAGGTCCTTAGCGTTGGCTGCGATGTCCAAGAGTGCTATGTTCACCGCCTCCGTCACTGCACGAAGCATGTAGTCCGGGATGAACTCCATGACACGGGAGCGGCTTACGGCGATGTCATGCGCAGACGGAAGAAGGCGATCGTCGTCTACTTCCTGCTGGGACCTCTTTCGGATGGGCGGAACAGCGGATGGTGCGGTCGCCCCCCTGCACGAGAAGCATGTCCCATCCATTTTTTCGGCTCCGCCGGTGAAATATCGACATAATTTAGGTATGTTATGTGCATAATATACCCATTAGAGCCCATTCAAGTCACATTCCGACCATTTTTCGTGAAAAAATGCAACTTTTTGTCACCGTGACCCCGAAAAATGACGATTTTTTGGTCGATTTTTTCGGCCAAAAATTTCGTACCACAGGGCCATACCATATACTGGGATTATCAACTTTTTGAAAATACGGCCTGGTATTCGGGTGTATATGTCCCATGGGGCCCATAGTAACCTTACTGGGTCATGCCCAAAGCCAATCTTAATAGTAAAATTCGATTTTCTGTGAAAAATATTTTCACCAAAAAATCGTCATTTTTCCGATTTTCGTCATTTTTACAGTTTTGCACACCCTGAAAATCGATTTTTTCGGCTCCGCCGGTGAAATATCGACATAATTTAGGTATGTTATGTGCATAATATACCCATTAGAGCCCATTCAAGTCACATTCCGACCATTTTTCGTGAAAAAATGCAACTTTTTGTCACCGTGACCCCCAAAAATGACGATTTTTTGGTCGATTTTTTCGGCCAAAAATTTCGTACCACAGGGCCATACCATATACTGGGATTATCAACTTTTTGAAAATACGGCCTGGTATTCGGGTGTATATGTCCCATGGGGCCCATAGTAACCTTACTGGGTCATGCCCAAAGCCAATCTTAATAGTAAAATTCGATTTTCTGTGAAAAATATTTTCACCAAAAAATCGTCATTTTTCCGATTTTCGTCATTTTTACAGTTTTGCACACCCTGAAAATCGATTTTTTCGGCTCCGCCGGTGAAATATCGACATAATTTAGGTATGTTATGTGCATAATATACCCATTAGAGCCCATTCAAGTCACATTCCGACCATTTTTCGTGAAAAAATGCAACTTTTTGTCACCGTGACCCCCAAAAATGACGATTTTTTGGTCGATTTTTTCGGCCAAAAATTTCGTACCACAGGGCCATACCATATACTGGGATTATCAACTTTTTGAAAATACGGCCTGGTATTCGGGTGTATATGTCCCATGGGGCCCATAGTAACCTTACTGGGTCATGCCCAAAGCCAATCTTAATAGTAAAATTCGATTTTCTGTGAAAAATATTTTGACCAAAAAATCGACTTTTTTCAAAATATTTCTCAGTTAGACATTGTGTGATGCTCGGATCTGACCGTACGACCCCGCAATTGACTCAGATGTGCTCAAATACCCCATATACCCAAGAAAAATGCATTTTAGAGTGAAAATAAGGTTCGTACAGAGGTCATATGCCTGTGTACAGGTAAATTTGCCTGTAACCCCAATGTTTGAGCACCAGCTAAGTTGTAGAGAGGGCCTGATACTCGGATTTGACCGTGCAACCCCGCAATTGACTCAGATTGGCCCAAAAACCCTATATTCCCAAGATTTATGCATTTTCGTGCATATTTGAGGTATTTAGATATGGTTATATGCATTTTACACCAAAATACAGGTGTTTGTTGCACCTGTAAAATTTGAGACATTATGTGATGCTCTAATCTGATCGTGCGACGCCGCAATTGACTCAAAAGTGCCCAAAAACCCCATATACCCAAGATATTTGCATTTTCGTGCATATTTGAGACATTTCCATATGATTATTAGCCATTTTACCCAAAATACAGGTGTTTGTTGCATAGCTAAAATTCTAGACATTGTGTGATGCTCGGATCTGAGCGTACGACCCCGCAATTGACTCAGATTGGCCCAAAAACCCTATATACCCAAGATTTCTTCATTTACGTGCGTATTTGAGACATTCAGATATGGTTATATGCATTTTACACCAAAATACAGGTGTTTGTTGCATATTTGAAATTCTAGACATTGTGTGATACTCGGATCTGATCGTACGACCCCGCAATGAACTCAGATGTGCCCAAAAACCCCATATTCCCAAGATTTTTGCATTTTCGAGCATTTTTAAGCTACTTACATATGGCACGGTCCATAAACCACCCCCCCCAAAAGGTAACCTGGGGTCCTTATTTTTATTTCATCTGGGTTCTACTGGGACTTTCTCCCCGATTTTTTTTTTAATGAACTCAGCAGGGCGTTCGCTATCGCCATCGTTTTTTCCTGATCGTGGCGAAATGCCAAAAAACCCGAAATTTTTGCTTTTTTACTAGTGCTTAAAATAGGTCAAAAAAAATTTTCCGCCGGAGAGAAGCTAGTTCGTGGGGGGTGAATCCCTGGTACTGAGTGGTCAAAAAAAATTTGCGATTTGCGCGTGATCCCTTCCCCAGCACAAGTGCTATTACAGCTGCACTTTCCTGACTAAAACCAGCAAAACGATGGAGAATTTCATCAATCCCCCCTCACTGAGGGTCTCTTTGTGTTGTTTAATCAAACAGATGTACAAGAGAGAGGCATCCGTCATATGAGACTTCATCCTTATTTTGATTATTTTCAATAAACTAAAACGTCTCTCTGCCGTTGAAGGTAGAGTTGACACGAGTAGTGACACCTTCTATAACAGGGGCTTCACCAGACTGCAGGATTGAGGAGCGGGAGTGCTGGGGAAACTTCCTCTCACGGCAGGCGGGTTTGCGGAACAGTGGACACCCCTCTGCGACCCCCCCTCCGGGGGGTCGACAGGGTGGTGGGGAGAAATCTCTCTCTCTTTATTTTTTTTTCTCCCCTTTTTTTATTTATTTATTTATTTATTTATTTATACAGGGTTTCGCCCCGGTGGGGCGAAGCCCTGGGGCGAAATAAAATGTCATTTTTTCAGGAAAAATTTTTTTTAACGAAAAAAAATATTTTTCGCCCCGGGGCGAACGCCCTGGAACTCAGAGTTAAGTTTCTGGGTTCAATAAAAAAAAACGACGAGCAAAAAGTCCAATTGGAAATATGATGGATACCCCCCGAGAGCAAAATAAACCAACGGTAAAAATTGGTACCCTTGGTTTCCTGTAGGTTCCTATAGGAAACCTGCATTTTCCCATAATTTCCCACACAATTGTTGGTTACGAAACCCCGTGCAGACTAGCCATTTAATTAATTACTTACCAGACCCCCCAATCCTTAGTCTGCAGACTGCCCACCCCTCACCCAAATAAAAAATGAAACAAATGGGATTAGCCCAATTCTGCAAGCGCCGCAATCCCCACGAGCCTGTTTCGGAAGGAGGAGATGCCCCCAACCTGGCGTTCCTTACAATCCATCTCTAGTTTTGTTCACTTTTGTGCCTCGTTCTACTGTACAGATTGTAAGACGTCTGGCCCCTGCTTCGCTCGGACCAAGTGCTTTTCATGTGCATAGTAAACGTACCCCCCTTGCCCTGTCCAGTTTGATGTGGAACAAAAAAAGTCGAGCCTACGGCTAAGTTGAACAACACCAAAAAAAAAAAAAAACAAACATCATCCCCCCGCCCCCCGCCCTTTTTTCACCACCGTCAGAGGCACAAGATTTTTCTTTTCAAAAACCACCCCCGCACCAGCAAAAATCCCTAAGACAAAAATAAACCCCAAAAAAATGTTGTAAGGGTAGATAAATAAATCTATTTGTTTCTTGTCCGAGACGTTTTGAAATTCTGTACGTACGTACGGAAAAAAATATTAGTTGGGGAAAAAATGTTGGAAAAAAATCGCTACCATGGGAGCGGGGCAAGCAGAAGGGAGACAACTACATTGATTTCACATGCCTCGTTGATGGTAGGTGTCATTAGGGGGGATACGGCGATGTTAGTTCTCAGTTTTTTATAATGTCCTTGTACGTTTAGCGGGTTCGCCACTGCTCCCAGAACGCTTCCACATTTTGCGCGGATAGCGCCTTGCATGCTTCCGTGGCAGATCTTCTGCACGCTCAGCTCAGCATTTCCGAGGATGTTTCTGGCCTCGCTAAGTCCCGAAGGTCATCCCTTCACTGACAAGAAGGAAGCTCACACTTAGCCCTGAATGTTACGGAGCAGGCTTCGTGCCCACTTTTGGAAAGTCTGAAAAATCGTGTTTCGGGACCAAAAAACACACCTCAAACAGTTGTGCATCAAGGGGTGGAAATAACAGTGTTTTGTGGCATTTCCGAGCCAATCCCGGGCTGTGTTGGGGGATATACGGAAAAATGGGCAAAATTTTAGTGACTTAAATTTTCACAAAGTATGAACCCATACTCGTAAGCAAGGGTCATTTTCAGGTCTGCAAACCCAACTTCAGATGAAATTGTGTTGTTGACTGGGAACAGGTAGCGCCGCAGGCGCACGGTACCCAACTTTTTTCCTTTTTATTTTTTCCCTTTTCTCTGCTTTCTTTTGATTGCGCGAGCCGATTGCTTTCCTCGGTGGGGTCACAAGTGTGTCTAAAAACACTCTAAAGTACCGCTCAGGTCACAATAAACATTTTTAAAAACAAACATTTTTTTCTGGGAATCTCGAGATTCTGTACGTACGGTGGACAAGAAACAAATAAATTTGTTTATCTACCCTAACGGAATAATGTTGTAACGCTGGGCCATTTTTTCCAGCGTTACAACATTATTCCGTTGCAACATTTTTCCGTCTACGGTATTATTTTTACGTACTACGTATTTTATTATTTTAATTAAAAAGCCGCGTATTACGTACGTACCTAATATGTATGTACGCTATGCTACGCTATATAATATAGACCCCCAAAAACCTAATATTTTTTTCCCATCGATGTGTCCTGGGGGCCCTTCGGGCCCCCAGGACACATCGCAACCCCGTTTTTTCAAGGCCCTACGGGCCAACTTTTTGAGGTGGCCTGTAGGGTGACCCCTTCAAAAAGCTGGAACCCGGATTTTGGGGTCAGGGGTCCCTTTATGCACTTTTATGTATAAAAAAATGTCTGGGGCGAGAAAATGCAAATTTTTGCCTGCAAACACACTGCATACTACGACAGGACCATATTCCATCTTATCAGGAAAAATTTCGGAGGTGTTAGTCATAAAAACAATTTAAAATTTTTTGAAAAAACATGAGATCTGGATAAAAGTTTTGACTGTACCTGTGGAAGGTGGGATTTTGCCTGTGTTTTGACTTTTTTTTTCAGTAAATAAACTTCTACTCATCTCCGGAGGCCGTCCGAGGTCGCAATTAACTCATTTTGACAATTTAGGGCCATATACCGCCCGTTTTTTCAAAAAGTTGAAAATTTTGGCCCCCAGGATTGGGTACAGCGTGTACTGAACCCTGATTTTCGAAAAATCTCAACTTTTGAAATTCGTCACTTATGGCAGCATGTATCTGACACCCAATTTTGACTTTTCCCGTGAATCCATTCTGGTGCATATACACTATCTGGCACCCCTGAGTCCATTGCGGGGTCGTTTTTTTCAAAAGGTCGACCGGACTAATACCTAATATGACCCTGGGTATAGCGTACCGTCTCAGAAACACCCCAAAATCAGTGTTTTTGAAGGGTTGTCACAGCTAAAATCGATGAAAAAATGTCAAAATCACTTTCCCGTGACCCAATAGCGTGAAATATGACCCATGTGGGCCCCCAGGACCTATAGCACCCCCAATAGGTCGATTCCATGCATATTTCACACCCCCAGATATATGCGCCCATAGGGTGCCACACCCCAAAATCATGATTTTTACATGATTTTTGGCCGGATGCACTGACCAGCAGGGCCATACCGTCTACCGGGGCAACCATATTTTTGAAACATCGGCCTTGCATAGGGCCCAGTATGTCCCACAGGGTATGTTGCCCCAGTTTCAGGTCCCCGCACAAGCCAAACCAATATTTTAAAATCGATTTTTTTGAATAATGACTATTTATTAAATGAAAATCAGATCGCTTGATTTTCACGCGTGGGTGACTTTTTCACGAGTGTGGTTTACTTCACGAGCGAAGCGAGTGGAGTAATAGAAACGAGTGAAAAAGTCACCCACAAGTGAAAATCTGCCTGATTTTCATTTAATACGTAATTTTATTCATTGGGGGTACCGAAGGAAATATGGTGCTATATTTCCAGAAAATTCATATTTTCATTTTCGGTAATATTGTCCCGACGCACAAATCCGCTCGTATTCTGTGTGTCAAAAAACCCCTGTTATGGTTCAGTTGTATCTTGTGTGTCAAAATGTGTATGTTGGTGTGCTGGAAGGAGAGGGGTTCAGATTCATTTATATGATGATATTTACCGACGTGGGGGATGGGGGTAGCTGGAACACTTTGTCACTTTGGGACGTTGATCGTTATGTGGATGTAGGGTGTTTTTCAGGGGTATGTTAACCACGTGTGTGTCTTAGGGACCAAATTTTTCAGTAACGTGAACCAATCGGGTCGCAATGGTTCCTGGGGGCCCGGAGGGCCCCCATGCAGGAAAAATTTTCACCAAGCCTGGGCAATGCTGGGCCCATATGGGGTTCCTATACATGTGTTTTCACGTGTTTTTGAGCACTTTTCAGGATTTTCGAAAAATTTTGCAACACCAAAATCGAAAATTTCGGTCGATTTTTCACTCTGCGACATGGTCAAAAAAAATTTTTTTTTGGCCGAAAAAATTATAATATTTCTATTTCGGATTTTACCCACGATTTGTGTACATTCTAATATTTCTGTGCCAAATATTATAATATTACCCGGTACATGCAAAATTGGCTGTAAAGTAGCCGAAAATATAGAACCCATATTTCCAACGTCGCTGTAGGATTTGTGCAGAGGGACAATATTTCCGAAAATAAAAAATTTGATAAAGTTGAGATGGAAAAAATGGATGAACGTGTTAAGGAGAAAACGTGGTGTGTCATAATAAACCCGTGGTGAGTGGTGTTTGCGAGGCAGAGGGTGGGTGGGGGGTAGGTACTACAGAAAAATACCCCCATATTAAAAATACTCCCTGACCCCGTATCATGTAGGTGTTTAAAGTACGGTGTGAACATCCCACATGTTGGTGCACTCTTTATGTTCTCTTTGACTCGGACATATGTGCAACACTTCTTGTACTCCTTCTCGTGTGCGGTTGATAAAGCTGTTGCAAGCGTGTTCCCCATTGCAGCGTCTGCCTCTTCCTTTACGCTGACCTCCGTGTTCCTCATCATCACCCACGTCTTCAGCTTCCTCCCCATAGTTGTTGTGAGGAAGCACAACAACTATGGGGAGGAAGCTGAGGGAGACACACAAACGTTGTATGCATCTGTGTTTTCTACCAATACTATTACTAGGGGGTCAAATAGTAGACCCCCCTGAAGAGTAGCCCCCTAAGCAAAAATTAGACCACATTTTACCACAACTACTCAAAACATGAAATCTATTGCTTTACTAGACTCATCGTGCATTTTTGAGACCTGGACATGGAGGTCAGACTCCACTTTAGAGCACCAAAAATAGGGTCAAAAACAATTTTTGTAAGGGGGTGGATTTTTGAATTTGTATGGGAAAACCCACTTTTGGCCGTGAGCGTGAAATAATGTTACTTTATTTTCACGGCCAGACTTTTTACGGCTAAAATACGTGTAATACTTTATTTCACGGCCGTGAAATAAAGTAAAACCTGAAATTACTCGTCCAGCCATTTTTTCCATAGAAACTTTATCAAATTGAATAAAATATTTTTGAAAAAAAATCGTGATTTTTGGGATTTTGGTGATTTTTACAGTTTTGCACACCCTGAAAATCGATTTTTTCGGCTCCGCCGGTGAAATATCGACATAATTTAGGTATGTTATGTGCATAATATACCCATTAGAGCCCATTCAAGTCACATTCCGACCATTTTTCGTGAAAAAATGCAACTTTTTGTCACCGTGACCCCCAAAAATGACGATTTTTTGGTCGATTTTTTCGGCCAAAAATTTCGTACCACAGGGCCATACCATATACTGGGATTATCAACTTTTTGAAAATACGGCCTGGTATTGGGGTGTACATGTCCCATGGGGCCCATAGTAACCTTACTGGGTCATGCCCAAAGCCAATATTAATAGTAAAATTCGATTTTCTGTGAAAAATATTTTGACCAAAAAATCGTCATTTTTCCGATTTTCGTCATTTTTACAGTTTTGCACACCCTGAAAATCGATTATTTCGGCTCCGCCGGTGAAATATCGACATAATTTAGGTATGTTATGTGCATAATATACCCATTAGAGCCCATTCAAGTCACATTCCGACCATTTTTCGTGAAAAAATGCAACTTTTTGTCACCGTGACCCCCAAAAATGACGATTTTTTGGTCGATTTTTTCGGCCAAAAATTTCGTACCACAGGGCCATACCATATACTGGGATTATCAACTTTTTGAAAATACGGCCTGGTATTCGGGTGTATATGTCCCATGGGGCCCATAGTAACCTTACTGGGTCATGCCCAAAGCCAATCTTAATAGTAAAATTCGATTTTCTGTGAAAAATATTTTCACCAAAAAATCGTCATTTTTCCGATTTTCGTCATTTTTACAGTTTTGCACACCCTGAAAATCGATTTTTTCGGCTCCGCCGGTGAAATATCGACATAATTTAGGTATGTTATGTGCATAATATACCCATTAGAGCCCATTCAAGTCACATTCCGACCATTTTTCGTGAAAAAATGCGTCGGTGAACATGTTGGCGTTGGAGGGGATCGCTGTGAGGTACGCCCCGGACATGGGGAGGAGAAGGGACTTCATGCGGGCACGGTCCCTCGTGCTCAAGGCCAGCATGAGCTTGTCTGCCTGCGCATCAACAATAGCCGCCGCGAGCTTCTGCTGGAGCGGGAGCTGGGTGGGCTGGTCTGTGTTGAGCTTGTACTTCAGGTCCACTCGCTCGTTGAAGTCCGTCACAGCATGCTTCCATCTCAGGGCATCCCAGGCGTACAGTGGGTCCAGGGTTTGCGCCAGCTGGAAGTTCCCAGCTTGGGACGCAAGAGCTGCTGCTGACCAGTGATCCCGGGCTCTGCGTATCCCGAGACCTCATGGTACGAAATACCATGAAAGTCACCTTATTTCACGGCAAATGACGGGTAAATTGCGTGGGGCGTGAAAAAAGTCACCTTATTTCACGGCGCACCTGTATGAGGATTCCTGTGTGGTGGGTGGATTTCAGGTGGGGAGGGTGGGAATCTGGACAAAAATTTGGAGCTCACTCGAGCTTGTAAGAGGCGAAGCTCTTGTAGTCCGCTCTCGTATGCCTCCTGCATCTTCGCCTTAAGCGTTGTCCTCGGCATTTGTTGTTGTTCTTTTTTTTCTTTTGATTAGCTCCTGTAACAGATGATACGTGTGATGTGGGTGGTATTTATTTTTCCTGATCTCCCATCTCACTGTTTTTTGGCCTGTGCTTGGGGACTACCCCTACTTTGTAAACCGGAATAAAATTACGTATTGTTTGTCATAAGGAATCCGTTTTTTCACGCTACAGGTGCGCTCGTTACCTGCTGAACATAATTCACCTCGCTTCGCTCGGTAAATTATTTTTCCGTATTTACATGGTCCCCTCGCTTCGCTCGGGAACCATTTCTGCAGCAGGTAACTCGCACGACCTGTAGCGTGAAAAAAAGTATTCCTTATTTCATACCAATAATAGCTATTTATTAACAACAAATAATGGGTCATTATTTCACTCGAGAATCGGTGAGTGCTCCTCGAGTGCCCGAAGGGCACGAGAGGGGCACGAACCGATTCGAGAGTGAAAAAATGGCCCATATTGGCGTTGATAAGGTAGTTTTATTGCATATGGTGATAATTTTGAGTACTCCTGATTTTTGGAGTTAAATAAAGTGGCTTTATGGGGTGGAATTTTACTTTATGGGTGGGTTTTGTTCAGAAAATGACCGGGGAATAAATATGTGATGCTCAAAACATCAAAATTCTTGCTTTTTTTGCATTTTTGGGCCCATCTGAGCCCAAAAAAAAATTTTATTTTCGGCTGAAAAATGTCTTTGCGAAAAAAAAATTTTTCAACTTTATAGGGTGAAAAAATCACTTTATAGGGTGAAAAAACCACTTTATAGGGTGTAAAAACCACTTTATAGGGTGGGAAATCACTTTATAGGGTGGGAAATCACTTTATAGGGTGGGATAAAGTGCCCAGAGTTGGATAAAGTGGTGGTGGAGGGTACATAAAGGAGTACGATAAATTTTCACCAATGCAATAAATAGTTATTGAGGATTATCTTGTCATCCTCCTTGTGGCGCTCTGCGTACTGCGCAATGACATCCACCGCCGCTGAAGTACCCCTGGGCATTGCCACTCCCACTTGGTTCCCCCTGAGGAAGATGGAACGGGACTGAGTATGCACCCGAGTCGCCAGGATCTTGCCTACCAGCCTTCTGAGCGTGTCTCCAACGGCAATGGGCCGCACATCTTCCTCCTGATCGGGATTCTTTGACAACTTCCGTAGCGCGACCAGGTTCGCCCCCGCCAGGAAATGGGACACCTCAGGCGGGGCCTCCCCTTTGGCCAGCGAGGAGAGTACAGCCGCCAAGGCCCCTAGAGTGCCCTTAGACCCAGCCTGACGCTGCAAACAGAGGGTACGGAGGTGAGCTCCTGTGACGTGGGAGGGGCCAGCTGCGGACGATCGCGGCATGCTGCGCATGGCCTTCATCAACTCACACGCGTGGTGAAATAGAAATATAAATATTATACGCGCGAAATAGAAATAGAAATATTATAATTTTTTCGGCCAAAAAAAAATTTTTTTTGACCATGTCGCAGAGTGAAAAATCGACCGAAATTTTCGATTTTGGTGTTGCAAAATTTTTCGAAAATCCTGAAAAGTGCTCAAAAACACGTGAAAACACATGTATAGGAACCCCATATGGGCCCAGCATTGCCCAGGCTTGGTGAAAATTTTTCCTGCATGGGGGCCCTCCGGGCCCCCAGGAACCATTGCGACCCGATTGGTTCACGTTACTGAAAAATTTGGTCCCTAAGACACACACGTGGTTAACATACCCCTGAAAAACACCCTACATCCACATAACGATCAAAGTCCCAAAATGACAAAGTGTTCCAGCTACCCCCATCCCCCACGTCGGTAAATATCATCATATAAATGAATCTGAACCCCTCTCCTTCCAGCACACCAACATACACATTTTGACACACAAGATACAACTGAACCATAACAGCGGTTTTTTGACACACAGAATACGAGCGGATTTGTGCGTCGGGACAATATTACCGAAAATGAAAATATGAATTTTCTGGAAATATAGCACCATATTTCCTTCGGTACCCCCAATGCTGCTTCGGTCGACGATTTCCCTCGCCTTCGGCTCGGGAAATCGTATCCCTCAGCAGCATTGGGGGTACCTCAGGAAATATGAGTACTATATTTCCAGAAAAAATATACTATCATGATTTTTTTTTTTTTTTTTGAAAAAATTGATTGTTTCCAGCCAGGCCTTTTGCTAACCATCATGCCATCATGCCACGTTTTTAGGCGTTTTTTATTTTTTTTTCCATCATGCCACCATCATGCCACGGGGGGTGGTGGGGCAGGGCTTTCGCTCTCCGTAACCTGGGGATTTCCCCCCAGATGGCATGATGGCATGATGGCATGATGGCATGATGGCATGATGGCATGATGGCATGATGGCATGATGGCATGATGGCATGATGGCATGATGGCATGATGGCATGATGGCATGATGGCATGATGGCATGATGGCATGATGGCATGATGGCATGATGGCATGATGGCATGATGGCATGATGGCATGATGGCATGATGGCATGATGGCATGATGGCATGATGGCATGATGGCACCTTAAAAATTTTCTGCTCGCTGCGCTCGCGGAGGTATACCTAAAAAAAAAAATTCCCGCTCGCTTCGCTCGCGCTGTACGCCATTTTCTTCCTGCCTGCGGTGCCATTTTACAATACCTGAGGGGATTCCCTTACATTTTGCAGCCAGAAATGAAACTTGACCCAAGCTGCAAAAATTTGACCATCGTTATTTCAAAGTGACCCAACCGTTGCAACAGCCCCTGCTTCTGGAAGACGTAGTGATTTTGTACGGTTAGTGTACGTAAGGCGCAAGACCAAGCACCGTTAATAATAACTATTTATTCACGTGAAATAAGATTCCCATTATTTCACGCTCCCGGACTGGAGTCACAAGTGGGTTAATTTTCACGAGCGTAGCAAGTGAAAATTATGAAACGCGTGTCTCCAGGCCAGGGAGCGTGAAATATGAATCTTATTTAACATGAATACAATATTTTATTCAGCGTTTGCGGAGGTCAAAGTACAATTTCTACAGGGGGCAGTCAAATAGGGTAGGTGTTATGAAAAAATATACGTGTTTTGTCTACGGTGGTGTTTGTGACGGCCCAAAAAGCAAGTTGGAAAAGTCCTGAGGCAGAATCGTGGTTTTTATGCACATAGTATCCCACTTTGGTTAACTTTTTTGGTGACAAATGGAGTGTGCGTGCTGGGCAGCTTCACTCACACACGCAGCTCACGACCCTGTTTTAAAACTGGCTGGCACCTGTGAACAAACACATCAATACACTCACAAATCATTCCGGTCAAACATATGCATTTGCACGTCGTTTGTGCACTCTGTGCACGCAGGGTAACCGATGTAGCCCGCAGCACACTCGCCACAGCTTGCGCCAGTGAATCCGGTCGCATATGTGCCCACACAGGTCGACTTATCCGCGTTGTGTGTCACAGACGTGCTGTATTCACTGTATTGACACAAAAAAATTCATTTTTGGACTTTTTCAAGCCAAAAATGGCCTGAAATAGTGGTGTATTCTGAGCGGAAACAGTGCGTGAAAATAAAAGGATTTTATTTCACTTTATTTTCACGCAAAAAAAAGCTTTATATTACTGTGAATAAAGTGCGTTTTCGCGGCTATTCCAACGTATTTCTCTGCGTGAAATAAGGCTCGAGTGAAAATAAAAAACGAATAAAGGCATCTTATTTTCACGCTACGGCTATTTTACGACCAAAACTTTATTTCACGTGAGTTGAATAATGCCATTCTTATTTCACTGCCCCCTGTAGAAATTGTACGTGACCTCCACCCTGTGGCTGTCAGGGAGGCGCGCGCGAAGCGCGCGACGACCGCTTTTACCAGGTGGGAAAGCTCGGAATGTACTTTTTTTCCAGGAAATTATTTTTTTTTGACCATCATGCCATTCCTGGGGAAAATCCCAAAGTTAGCAAAAGGCCTGGTTTCCAGCACACGCGGACTGTGTCAGTGTGTGATGTATTCCGCAAACCCGCAAACCCGTGTATATGATTATTGCCTGAAGTACAGAAAATGGGAGTGTCGGTGGCGGAGCACAAAAGAGGTAAAATGAGAAACATATCGGGTGGGGTCTCTGATCTAATCTGTGCGACGAATATATTTCCCCTAACACGCCATGTTTGGCCAGGGCCTCTCCAGCGCGTCAGTTGCAAAATATATCCGTTTCGCTTGATCAGATCTCGACCGTTTGTTGCATTGCACGCTTCCACTCAGGACCCTAAGGACCCTCGGATCGAAGGGACGCCGCGCGAACGATGAATGGGATTACGCTCCGCTGCTAAACCGGTAGTGTGATCGGGTAGTCTGCCACCACGCCTCTCGTGTACTTGTCTGCTTTTTGCTCCAACGTCGGTACCCATTCACATGCGACTTGGATGCGGGCGCCGGCCGCTAGGGTGAAAAGTTCAGCGATCACGAAATTTGAGCGGTAGTCTGAAGAGTGGCCCCTCTGGAGGCTGTGTACAGCCGGGAGGTTGTCGACCATCAGCCTGAGTCGCGTAGTATGTACCGATCTTGCCGCAAGTGCTACAGCCTGCTTTGCCGCGTAAAGTTCCTTCCTGTATATGTGCCAGTGTTCCTGCTCGTTAGAGAAATCCGCCTGTGACACCTGCTGCGGTTCTGACTCAAGGATCGCCGCCCACGCCTTCGAGGAAGCATCGGACCATGCTGTGATAGATGATGTTGGTCCCCGTTCAATCCATGGATTTTCCTTAATACGTATCGTCCTCTCCTTTACTTCCTTCACCACCGAAGGGCGCACTGCTGTAGGCGTGTCCCATGCAGCCGTGTTGTATAAGTCTCGAGCGATGTCTCTCATGAAGCTCAGTGTCGCGGGTAGGAAACATAGAAAAGAGTTTGTAACATATGAGTGCCACACCATGCCCCCGACCACCTTGTAGATTTCCCTAGGGGTTGCCATCCCTCCGGTTACCTTCGCGTGTGCACTATTCGCTAAAAATTTCTTAATCCACTCCGGGTCTGAACGATAAATATGGTGTCTGAGGTCGAAAGAGACGCCGAAAGTTTCAAAAAGTTGTGTGGGGACCCCGTAGCCTTTCTCGTCCAAAGTCATCTTCGCGTCCACAGCGTTGCATCGGAGTTTTCTGCCATCCAGAACAAACCTTCTCCCTCCCGACTTCTTCTCCACTGTGAATCCGTGTAGCACGACGGTGGGTTCCTGATCCACTTCCTCCAACACGTTATAGTCCTTCAGCGCTTTTAGGTGGTGCATGAGATTTCGTGAGATCTTTTTCCGGAAATGTGTGTCGTATCTTACGTTCTCTAGAGCCCCTTCCAGGAACTGCGCGTAAAAGCTTTTTGGATCTGTGATCAGATCAATCACTCCCTGCAGTTCACCTGTCACGTCCAACTCCTGCAGCTTCGCATGTCCATGAAACCGGCGCATATTGGCGCGATGTAGTCGTCCTCTGGAATACCGCGCACACGGGGTGGTCTGCACAGCTTTCCATTCACCGACACTGCGAGGACATCGTTGGGCGCCTCCAAACCCGGCCCCATGTCTTTTTCGTCCTCTGGATTGTAGCGTGTCTTTTCCCCTGGGATCCATGGTACGCCAGGTATCTTCCCCTGGAGCAAGTACTTCACATGGCTGCCTGCAGCTGCTGCGACATGGTTGCCGTCACGTCCACCCTCTGTAGTACCGCTTCTGCGACGTATCGGATCAGAGACTCCGTTGTTTGGTGGCGGGTGAGGAGGCATATTTCGTCGAGGGACACCTTCTGTTTCAGGAGGAACTGCGCAGCCCCTCTTCTCAGTGAGTGCGACGACAGCTCCCTGTTGACTCTCTGTAGGGCGGCTCCGAGTTGGTGCGATGTTATCCCTGGTGGGAAAATCAAACCTTGCTGATCGCGGACAGCTTGCAGTCGTTGTACTAAAATTTCCTGCGCTGCTTTTGTGAGATGGTGGCCCGTGAAGCGTCCCAGCTGGAAAGGATCTCCTTTGGTCTCCCTCCAATGCACTGCCACCACTCCGTCTGGTCTGATGGTGATCTCCTGCTTCTTGAGTCGCAGCACGTCCGACGCCCTCCCCGCCGTCACCCAACACATAGCCAGTGCTAAACGTATCAACGGCTTCTTCTCCAGCTCGATCGCCGATGCGACTTCGGAGGGACGTGCCGGCTTGGCCTGCTTGCCCGGCATCAGTGCTCCCATCCTTCGCAGACTCCGACGGTAATCCTGCACCATTTGGGACTCCGCCAGGCGTGCGTCCCCTGTCCGCCGTAACGCCGCCGCCACGTCCATCGTATATTGCAGCGCCGAACTCTCCGTGACTCCGTCTAAAGACCTTTTCTTTTCCACCCAATATATGAGCGCCACTTCGTGTGAGATTGTGCATGTGTGTTTCTCCTCCCAAGCGTTTTTGAATTCGAAGTATCGCCGACACGTGCTTTGGAGGCTCTTCCAGGAGGACTCCGCTAAGCATCGGGCGAGGGTTGTCTGAGTCGATTGAATTATTGTATTTTCCTGTTTGTTTGTGAGGGGGGTCTCGTGTTGTCGTTTTCTGCCTCTTTCGCTGGGGGGAGGAAAGAGCATCTGCGCGTAGGGCAGTCAGTTCTTCCCCCCGCGTCCCCCCTTTCCCTGGTTCTCGGTGCGTCGGTCGCTGGTACGGTCGTAGTCCCTCTTCCTGTCGTTTTGGTTTGTGTCCCCTCGGTAACCCCCCGTGGTGCCTCGGTCGTTGTTTCGGTTGTACTCCTTCTTTTTATTCTTCCCCGCCTCTACCAGCTGCTCCAACATACGCGTCTGCAGCTGCACGGTGAAAGCTTCGGGGAGATAGCCGTTTGCCCTCTTCTCGTACGTCAGACGGATGTTCCTGCCGTATATGCCCAGATGGGTGGAGGCGGACATGGTCACCACTACCCTGTGCAACACCGCCATCGTCCCCCCGTTGTCTGCTGGGTTTGGTTTTAAAGCGTTTAGAGTGGTGTCGAGGAAATCGAAATTGCGTCTCATCTCTACCTCGTGCTCGCGGGCCACATCAAGGTTTGCAGGAAGTGCGTATTCTTTGAATACTTTGCTGACTTCCGTCCTGATCAGTGTCTTCACCTGGGGTACGTGTACGTTTTTCCATGTCCCGACCACCTCTGCATGGAAACCCTGGGGTGGTGCGAGGTTTCGCTGTTCCTCCAACGCCGTCATCCTGCCGTTCAACGCAACCATCTGGTCCCTCATCTGCATCAGGATCACCATCATGTCCTGCTGTGGTGCGTTCTGTGGTTGTTGCTGCTGTTGTGCTGCGTTCTGCTGTGCTGGGATATCCGGTGCCGGGTCAGAAGCGTTGCTCACGGCGTCGTCCAGTGGGATCGCGAAAGCGCGTATCCACTCACACACTGGACACGACCACCCCAACTCCAGAATGCCATCCGTGAACTCCGTGCGTGTTTGGCCCTGCGGGAGTACGTTGCGGATGCATGTCACCGTAGTGCGGTGGCCGCAGCGCCAGCAGTTTGCGCCTCCTCCGTGTACCGTGGCGCAGCTCGGGAACACGCATCCCGCCGCCGCCTCTGCCGGCTGCCCCTCTGCTCTGCCCACCTCCACCTGCGCCCACTCAACGTCGTGCGCGTTGGCGGGGAAGTCGTCCCGGGTGAGGGCCATGTTGACGGTTTGAAAAAGGGCTCGTGGTCTTTCTGGCCTTTCTGTGGCCTTCTCGTGGCCTTTCTGGGCTCGTGGTCCCTGCTTTTGCTTTTGCTTTTACTTCTGTATCCTTTTTAGAGTTGGGCTCGTAGTCCCTTTTTACTTCTGTATCCTTTTAAGAGTCTGGCTCGTAGTCCCTGCTTTTGCTTTTACTTCTGTATCCTTTTTAGAGTTGGGCTCGTAGTCCCTTTTTACTTCTGTATCCTTTTTAGAGTCTGGCTCGTAGTCCCTGCTTTTGCTTTTACTTCTGTATCCTTTTTAGAGTTGGGCTCGTAGTCCCTTTTTACTTCTGTATCCTTTTTAGAGTCTGGCTCGTAGTCCCTGCTTTTGCTTTTTCTTCTGTATCTCCCCTGCTTTTTCTGTTTCTGTATTGTTTCTGAAAATATATTTTTGTCCGCGTGTGCTGTTTTTTTTTTTTTTTTTTTTTTTTCTGGTGTTGTTCAACTTAGCCCTAGGCTCGACTTTTTTTTGTTCCACATCAAACTGGACAGGGCAAGGGGGGTACGTTTATAATGCACATGAAAGGCGCTTGGTCCGAGCGAAGCGAGGGCCAAAAGTCTTACAATCAGTACATGTGCCGGTTTAGTTAGAACGAGGCACAAAAGTGAATTAAACGAGGGAGATATTTGTCATCAGCATGTCGCCCTATTATGTATCGTTGTTTGCCGAGCGAAGCGAGGCATACAACTATATTTAGCTCTATGACAATTTGGGATAAAGGAGGGGTGAACATTAACACGGGAGAGGCAGGGGTGAATATAGACTGTCCAGTCTGTGTGGTTTTGCTGTATTTCCAGTATTGGTGCCCAGCTGGTTCTGGAGGGGAGGAAGGGGCGGGATGGGCTTTTCTTTTTACAATACGAAGTTCCTTTCTTGTTACTTTTGTTTTGTCTCTTGTAGTCTTTTTTGTTTGGATGATTAACGCCAGTAGCGACCCCCCATGGAACTCGTAGGGGATGGGGTGGGGGAAAAAATCTCCGTCGCTTACTCCTAGGCCGACGCCCACAGACAAACCGCCTCCTTGGCTTACTCCTGACGTTTTCTGTGAGGGGGAAGATTTGGAATTTACATACAAGGGGCTTGACACCAGGGGGATTACACACATGTATCTAATGGGAGGGGTTGGGGGTAAAAAGGAAACAGGGAACTAAACAGGTGTTGCTACACACAAAAGTTGGGGTGGGGGAAAATAACAGAGAAGGGAAGGGCAACAGTGCCCACATAAACCACAATCACAACCAATCGCGAGGCCCTTCTATTTGAAGGTCGCCTCCATCATCAGCACCAGGACCGCCCTAAGCGCCCCGTACTGACTCGTCTGCCGTCCTCCGACGCGCCCCAGCTCCTCCCGCTGATCCCACCACGCGTCCAGCGCCTCGTACGCCACCTCCGGTGCCAAGGGAGTCATTCCCTCTCGCCTGGTCCCTCCCCTGGGGAAGAAGCAGTCCGCCCACTCTTCGACATTTCTCGGCACCCTGTCCCCTTCCTTCTGGCTGTGTGGGACTAACCCTTTCGCCTCCACATCCGACCCTCGCGAGATAGGGGGAGAAGGCCGCCTTGCTGTGGTCTCCGCAGACCTGTCCTCCACTACACCGGAGCGACGAGTGTGGTTCCCCTGCGCCCGCCGCGAAGTCCCAAGGGTGGTCAGCTTCGTCCTTCTTTCCGCGTGGGACTTAGCCGTCCATCCACCAGTCTTCGCTGAACCCAAGTGGTGGTCACCAGTCAGAGCTGTTGGTGTGGTGTTGTAGCTCTGCTCTGATGGCCCCCAGACGAAGGATTCTGCTGCGGTTGCGGTGTTGTTGTCCATGGTGGTGTCGTGGTCGGCGCAGTCGGCGGAATCCTCCTCATCCATAACCTCCTCCTTCACCTCCGTTGCCGCGTCCTGTGGGGGAGCTGGGTTGCTGTTGTAGTAGCTACCTCCCACTGTCTGCGATGTTGTCGGCTGAACTGGCTGAACTGGCTGAACTGGCTTTGCCCTAAGCACACACTTTGCGTTGGCGCTCCCACATCCCTCACACCATGTGCGCTCGCAGGAACTACAAAACCAGTGGGGGACACTACATTCGGTGATGAGTGCGCAGTTTTCGCACGTGAGCAATTCCCCCTGTCTCCCCGGGCGCTCCTCCATCCGTGACAGCGCTCCGGTGCTGTGGCACTGCATCTCTGGAAGGGGGGTGTCGGGGGCAAGGCTTCGCAGATATGCAAACGTGTTGTCTGTCATGCATAACGGCGAGAAGTGGCCAGCCTCGTGAGCTCCTGTGTGCAGCACTGCTACGGCCCCGTTCGACTTGCTGGCTGGTCTATGGATGTGCACCTTAGAGTCCGATGACACGACCGCCACAATGACTACCTGCAAAGCCCGTGCCAGACCCGCCAGTGCTGTCTGGTCCGCCCACGACCTGCGATCCCTGTTCCCTGCCAGGCTCATCCATCGCACCCAGGTCGCGAGGTCGGGCATCGCATTTCTCGCCAGGTCAGCATCTCTCTTCACTCTCTCCACCGCCAGGGACCGAAGGGTCGACGATGTCACCACCTTCCAGCTCCGCACTGACCAGCACACTGCGTCGAACGCACAGTCTCCTACTCGGAACGGCACGGGCACCTGCGGTCGGGACAGCCCCCACTTCACCAAGTTGGCCTCCAGTTCGCTGTGGGGGGTTGGGTCCTGTGCTGCTGGGGAGGTGGAGGCGGAGTCTGGCTGCGGCCTTGAATGCAATCGGAGGGATGTAGTGCTCCCAGGTGGGGGGTGCAGTAAGCCAGGACCCTGCTTGGGGGAGGGCCAGAGAATTGAGACGCGCCTTGTCGTACGCATCACCCTTGACGAAGAGGTCCCGCAATTGTTCCTCCAGGATCCCTGCAGACAGATCACGTTGACGCAGGGGGACGGCTGGCTGCAGCTTGGGGTCAATCCTAGCACCTTCAGCCACTTGCTCGTTGTACAGCGTTGCCGTCCGTTCCCATCCTTCGGCGTCCCAGGTGAAGCTGGGGTCCAGTTCGGTGCACAGTTGGTGCAGGCCGCTCCTTGCTCCCATGGCTGCTGCAGTCCAGTGGTCGCGGATGCGGCGCACGCCCATGCCCCCTACCCTACATGGCAGTGCGGCCTGTCTCCGTGCTTCTTCCGGCAGGCCTCCATCCTCATCACCAAAAAGCGCGGCCAGGGCAGCGTCTACCTCCTTGTCGTACTGGCTGAGGTACTTGTGGGTGCACGCGTGACCAATGGCTCTCATGTAGAAAACCATGCGTGCAAACCCCTCGCACTGACGGAGTAATGTCAGTCCAGCCTGCGAGTCAGACACCTTCTGCAGCAGACGCAGTTGCACCGCGAATTCCTCCACCTTCTTCTCCATGTACGCTTCGCAGTACTCGTCGTCCCCGATTGGCGCCCCCAGGAACGCAAAGCCTCCATACTTCACGCTCATCACTTTTCCTTCACAGGCTGAGCAAGTCTCCGCCAAGTCAGTGGTGTGGCTGCACACGGGGAGGCCAGCTCTGTCCAGGTCCAACGGAGTCTGCTGTCCTAGGGCGATGACTTCACACTTTGACAGCTTCACCTTCAGCCCCAGCTCCGCACTGCGTGTCCTCACTAACTCCAGCGCTCGAGCCACCGCCTCTGGGTTCCCCATGATCGTCCCATCATCGAGGTACCAGATGCTACAGTCGATGCCCTGGACTGCACGCACTTCGTCTGTCAGTGCTTTGATCCCCAGGGAGAAGAGTAGGGGCCCTGCGGGGTCGCCTTGCTGCGCGCCTCTGGTGGATGGGATCATCTCGTCACCATACACTAGCCCGGTGTGGGAGTTGTAGCACCATTCGACCCACGGTGAAATGGACGGGAGATATTTCCTTGTGGCTTCCAGAAAAGTCTTGCGAAAGATGCTGTTGAATGCGTTCTCGTAGTCAATCTGTACGATCACTTTGTCGCTCCCCTGGTGTCGTTTTGCGTATGCTGCCACAACCATTGTCGCCGCTTCCAGTCCACCGTCCACCGCCACCCCAACTTGTCTCCCTGGCAGCAGCACTCCTCGTGCCTTTTCCCTCACAGACGCCACCTCGATCTTGCTCACGACTCGCCGAAGTGTGTTGCCTGCAGAGATGGGGCGGACGTCGCCTTGGTCACCCTTCTTTAATGCCACCAGAGTAGCTCCTGCCATGAACATAGCTGTCTCGGAGGGGGCTTTCCCGCGTCGCAGCAGGTCCAGGACTTGCGTCATCAGTGGCAAGATGTTCAGGTCCGGGTGTTTGACCATCCACCCCTTGAGGTGATCCCCGCGCAGACCAAAGGGACCTGGAGCAGAGCCCTTTGCCATGCTATTTATGGCTTTGAGGGCGGCGATCGGCTTCAGCGGCTCGGAAGCAATTTCCGGCAGAGAAGTGGCAGGTTGGGGTTCCTCATGGGGGTGCTTTCTGCGGAGGATGTCTGTGGATTCCTCAGTACGCTCTGCCAGCCCACCCTTGTGGAGGCGGCTCATCCCTGCTGCCATCCTCCCATTCCGCACCTCCCGGACCATCGCCTTCTCCCTTTCTTCCCACGTTGGTTCCTTCCGCTCCTTCTCCTTCTTCGTACCGCCTGTGCGATTCGCAGCTGCTCGCCACATTGCTGCGATCTCACCTTCTCTCCACTCATCCACATCCTTCTGCCGCAAGACTGCCACCTTCGTCTTGAGGTGCTTCCCACCTCGCTTCGCCGGTAGGACCAGCTTCGCGAACATGCACAAACGTTTCCAGCTTGCCTCATCGCCAACTGCGATTTTCAAGTGCCTGGGTGAACTCCACAGCGGCTGGACGGTCGATGCTCGTGGGGATCGCATCTGTTGTCCTGATGGGGATTTGAGCTATCTCCCACCACTCCGGCAAGTCAACGTCGTCTGCCTTTTTTTCGTCTGCCTTTTCAGCCCCTTTTTTATTTTTTTTTTTTTTCAGATTTTTTGAAAATTTTCTACTTTTTTTTACTTTCTGGAAAAAAGTACTTTGTACATCCATGGTAAATCACGTAAATTTTTTTTTCAAAAAACGTCACGTACGTGAAGTATCACGTAACCCGATTTTTGGAAAAAAAGTACTTTTTTTTCGTCACGTACTTTCTACATCCATGAAGTACTTGATTCGGCAAAAAAATGGAAAAGTACTTGAATAAATTCAAGTACTTTTCCATTTTTTTTACTTTTTTTGCCAATTCAAGTACTTGATGCAACAAAAAAAGTAATCAAGTACAAAAAAAGTGAAAGTACTTGAAGGAAATATATCCGTTTCGCTTGATCAGATCTCGACCGTTTGTTGCATTGCACGCTTCCACCTGCCGACACTCCTTTTTTTTTTTTTGTTTTTTTTTTTGACGTCATGAAGATAAAGAAGTTTTTACTAAACATGGAAAGGGGAAATCAATAAAATAAAGGCAAAGGGAAGGTGAAAAGGGAAGAGAAAAGAACAGAAAAGAAAAGAAAAGAACGGAAAAGAAAAGAACGGAAAAGAAAAGAACGGAAAAGAAAAGAAAAGAAAAGAAAAAGTGTTTTGACCCGAGGGTCGGTGTGAAAAGTTGTGTTTATAAATACCGGAGCTGGTTTTGAGGGTGAATAGCGTCCGCTAGATATAATACACAACCTTCCACTGCTGAAAGTGTTGTTTTTATTACTTTTTTATCAATTGAAAACACAGGGAAAAGGCACTAATGGGCGGAAAAAAGAAGCTGCATCAACAGCAGTAGCAGGAGCACCAACAGCAGGAGCGGCAGCTTCCTATGCTACAACAGCTTCCTCATCAGTGGCAGGAGCCCCCTTCCCCCCCTTTTTTACCCCAAAAAGAGGCCTCTTGAGCCCAACAACCCAAGCAGCTGCAGCTTTGATAGCAGCAACAAAAACGTGTGTGGAGGCAACAAAGTAAAGAACTGTTGTCATAACAACCCACACCCCCCTTCCCCCCATGATATCCCCAAAAAGAGGCAATGTATGCCCAACCACATCAGTGGCTGCAACTGTGATAGCAGCAAAAACGAAATCTTCGGAGTCCTGGGTGGGGTCCCAGTATCACCCCTGGTGTGCAGCAGCAGCAGTTCCAAAGGCCTTTACAGCAGCAGTTCCAACAGCAGGCTCTACAGCTTTTTCACCAGCAGTTCCAAAGGCTTCTGCAGCAGCGGTTCCAACAGCAGGTCCAACAGCAGGCACAGCAGCAGTTTAAACAGCAGTTCCAACGGCTTCTGCAGCAGCAAGAGCGTTTCCAAAAGCAGTTCCAGCAGCAGTTCCAGCAGCAGTTCCAACAGCAGGCACAACAGCAGTTTCAACAGCAGTTCCAATGGCTTCTGCGGCAGCAGCTCCAACGGCGGGTCCAGCAGCGTCTCCAACAGCAGTTCCAGCAGCAGTTCCAACAGCAGGCACAACAGCAGTTTAAACAGCAGTTCCAATGGCTTCTGCAGCAGCAGTTCCAACAGCGTTTCCAAAAGCAGTTCCAGCAACAGGCACAACAGCAGGCACAACAGCAGTTTCATCAGCAGTTCCTTAACACTCTGTGTTAAGGTTTTTAAGGTTGCTTTTGTGGCGTACCCACCCCCACTCTAGGCACCCACCCACCCCCACACCCCCAGACGGGGTACCCCAAAAAATGACATTTCTCGCAGAGGCGCCAAAGTGTAAGATTTTTTCGGCATTGGAAAGATAGGGCCAAAAATCGAGTTATTACTAAATCAGATCGCTGAGAGATGAGTTTTTAATTCCTAATTTCGTGTCGCGAGTTTACGTGTAAAATGCCTTAGGAACCGTGCGTTCCTTAAGGGTTCTTAAGGATTCTACAGGGAAAACAGGCGTTTTGGCCAAAAACCCGGTTTTTCAGAAAGGTAACCGGGTTTGCGGCTTGGGAAACGTGCCAGCGCAGTGCTAGAACCATGCGTGGGGGTTTGTAACCACTCGTTGCGTACACATAGCTACGTGCACATCGGTTGCGTTATGTTGCATGCGTTGCGTTCGTAGCGTGCAGATCGTTACGTACAGAGCGCAACGAACAGAGCGGTTGCGTTGCGTTGGTTGTGTTCGGTTGGTAACGTTCGTTGTGTAGAGATCGCTACGTAGAGATCGTAACGAACGGAGCGGTTGCGTTGCGTTGGTTGCGTTTGGTTGGTAACGTTCCGATCGTTGCGTACACAGCGGTTGCGTTGCGTTGGATGTGTTTGTTGCCACAGATTCGTGGGTACCTTTTCGTTTCTTTTCAGATCTTTGCATACATCAACCACGATCAATAGGGAGTGTTAAGGATTAGCAAAACTAAATTCCAAGGACTTCTGCGGCAGCAGCTCCAACGGCGGGTCCAGCAGCAGTTCCAACAGCAGGCTTAACAGCAGTTTTAACAGCAGTTCCAAAGACTTCTGCAGCAGCAGTTCCAACAGCGTTTCCAAAAGCAGTTCCAGCAGCAGGCACAACAGCAGTTTCAACAGCAGTTCCAAGGACTTCTGCGGCAGCAGCTCCAACGGCGGGTCCAGCAGCGTCTCCAACAGCAGTTCCAGCAGCAGTTCCAACAGCAGGCACAACAGCAGTATAAACAGCAGTTCCAATGGCTTCTGCAGCAGCAGTTCCAACAGCGTTTCCAAAAGCAGTTCCAGCAACAGGCACAACAGCAGGCACAACAGCAGTTTCATCAGCAGTTCCAAGGACTTCTGCGGCAGCAGCTCTAACGGCAGGTCCAACAGCAGTTCCAACAGCAGGCTTAACAGCAGTTTTAACAGCAGTTCCAAAGACTTCTGCAGCGGTTCCAACAGCAGGTCCAACAGCGTCTCCAAAAGCAGTTCCAGCAGCAGTTCCAACAGCAGGAACAACAGCAGTTTCAACTGCAGTTCCATAGACTTCTGCAGCAGCAGTTCCAACAGCAGGTCCAACAGCAGCACCAACATCAACAGCAGACGCAGCAACAACAACTTAGGGGGTGGTGAGCGAGGTATGCTGGTGTTCGGGGTCAGCCTTGAGGGGCGAGAAGGACAGAGTGGCTGTGTGATGATGCGGGTGTGGCAAAAGGGGTGTGTACAGATAGAGTTTTGGTTCGACTGGTGGTGCAACCTCTGGGAGGTCTTCACCTCCTTGCTCAACCTGACCCCTGCTGGGTAGTCGAGGCACCTGAGTGGGGAGTGTTTGTGTCGTTCGCGGTCCTGGATCTGTGGAAGGACAGACGCGCCCCTACCCTCAGTCATCTCATTTTGTGGCTAGTGGGCAGGAGGACCAGGAGGACGCGACGAGGACACCGGTCCTTGAACTGGACCAAGTCACAGGCGGGCAGGCTCCGTCGGCGCAAGGCGCCCTGCAATCGTCCGCCCTCTCCGGCAGCGCACCCAGTTTTCCGCAGGATCAGGGTCGCCGATGCGTTGAGAGGTGCTTTGCAGTGTGTGGCCATCTGGGTTCTGGTTTTTGTGGGGTCTGAGCTTGGGAGGTCAGCGCCACATGTTTTGGGTTGCGCGCTTTTTCGGGACGCGGAGGTGCTGGGGGTGGGTGTGCTGCGGGGACTGTGCCGCGTTCGGAGAGGATGGCGGTGGCTGGAAGGGGCGAGCGAGCGAGTGCGCCGATGGACCGGAGGGATCCGAGTGGCTGCCAGCTTGGTGAGGGCCAGTGTGATGGGGGTGGGTCAGTTGTCGGTGTGTGCAGCCGAGTGGGTGTGGGTTGCATGGTCCGCAGGTGGTTGTTTGGCGGGTTTTGTGGCACTGGTCGGCGTCGCGCGCCCACTTGGCTGGGTTCTTCTCTTGGAGGTGCGCCGTGTGGCAGCACGCAGGTGGACTCGTAGGATCGGGATGGCATTTGGCATGCTGGTGGTGTCCCTACTGGTCTTGCTGTCGCTGTTGTGGCGAGCGGTGACGCCCTGGGACCTGCGCCCTGCCCCTGCTGATCCGGAGCACCCGATCAGCTTGTCCCCGTTTGCGTTGACCGGTGGGTGCGCAAACGTGAACGCTCCTGCGTATACAGAGCAAGCGGTGTCTGTGGACGCGACTCTGGCGAAGTTTGGAGCTAAACGCATCCCCAACGTGTCCACAAATGATTGTGGTTATGTGGCACTACACCTCTGGGACCACGACACGCAGCCGGACGTGAGGGCAATGCGCAAGCAGCTGTATGACACAGCAGTGGAGGTGTCGAACCGCCTGGTGCAGGTGCTGGGGTCGCAGGAGGCCATGACGGAGTTTGCCAATGGTGTGACCGGCGAGGCCCACCTCAACCACTTGGGGCTTCAGCTCACCGCGACAGCATCCCGCATCAACATCGTGGTGGTGCAGGCGTCGGAAGAGAACCCCCTCGTGCGCATCACCCCTGGTAGCAAAAGAGTCGCCAAGTCGTACGCGGAGAGCTTCCAAGCGAAACTTCCCACGGTCGTCATCGCTCTCTGTGACTCTCACTTTGAGGCAGTGGAGCTTGTCCCGGAGGTGGGGAAGACCAAGGAGGGGATGGCAGAGAAGATGAGGAAGGAGGCTCGGCAGGCAGTGCTGGACACAGCGCATTTGGATGGCATCATCCCCACCAACACCACCACCACCGCCCCCCTGGCTACCAAGCTGGGACACATCAATGCGGATCGGGTGTTCTGCCCCTTTGATGGTTGCAGAGCGGGAATTTTGTCTTCGAGTGATGCGGTCGGGGGCCTGTCTCGTAAGGGCTTGCTGCAGCACATGCGTCGCCACCAGGCGGATGGAGCGTACATCCCCGACGAGCTGTTGGGCCACTTGGGCATGTCGCGCTGTGCGAACGATCAGTGCGACATGCTATTGCCGCAGAGCAAGGAGGTCTGCAACACCTGTACGGTGCACTTTGGCGAAGAAG
Source organism: Rhynchopus sp. YZ270_cl-10 (assembly GCA_964035575.1). NCBI lineage: Eukaryota > Euglenozoa > Diplonemea > Diplonemida > Diplonemidae > Rhynchopus > Rhynchopus sp. YZ270_cl-10. The sequence continues at coordinate 1,083,072 of OZ037931.1, forward strand.
GCTTCACCGCTCCGTCTCCCTCCAGTCGAGGAATGCTGACAGATCAGGATGACCTCCCCTCCTTTGAAGTCATGGGGACCACCAGGATCCAGCTGAAGGGCGGGTGCCCAGACAAACACCTACAGCTGTACAGCGAGCTCTTCCTGAGGGTCCTCATGGACATCCTGGAGTACCAGGACGAGGTGGCCTGGAAGCGCCTTGCACTGTTCTTCACAGTGTTGCACCGGACACGGACAGAACGAGGGGGCAAGGACCAGGAGCGACGTTTGACGAGCACCTGGGGGAAGGACTTGGAGGCTTGGAAGGCTGGCCAGTATGTCGCCCTGTGGGAGCAAACGGTAGAGGAGCGGAAGCCAAGGCCCTCGGGGTGGTCGGATGAAGACACTGACGAAGGGAGACGGAAGCGCACCATCGCCAAAGCGAGAGCAGGACTCCCGAGCCAGGCCATGTCATGCGCTACCAGCGACGGCCTCGCCCCACAGACACCGGCGACGCTGGAAAAGCTTCAGACGAAGCACCCAGCCGCTGCCGACTCCAAGGCCCTGGAGCAGGCGGATTGGCCCCAGCCTCAGGAGGTCCCACCGGTGACAGTGGTGGAGGTGATGAAGGCCCTGCGGAGCATGCCGAAGTCATCGGCGGCGGGTCCCTCGAACGTGACGGGCGCGCACCTTCGTACACTTTGCCTACAGAGGCGGGCTAAGGGAACTTTGGCAGCGCTGGCCGCAGTGTTGACGTCTTTGGCACGAGGAAATGCTCCAGTGGAGGTGGCTGAGTTCTTCGCCGGCGCTAACTTGGTGGCTCTCCGGAAGCCTGCAAAGGGGCCGGGCCTGGAGGAGGACGTGCGTCCGATTGCGGTTGGGGACACTCTCCGCAGACTGGTGGGAAAGATTCTGTCGGCGCGAGTGCGGGTGCCTGCTAGGACGCTTCTTCTTCGAGGGAACCAGGTGGGGGTGGCAACGGCAAGGGGGGCGGCAGTGGCGACTGATGTTATCTCGCAGTACGCCGTGCGCAACCGCGGAAAAGGTAAAGTCATTTTGAAAATTGACTACCGTAACGCGTTCAACTGCGTAGACCGCCTGTCGATGCTAAGAGCGGTCGACGCCAACCTCCCCGAGCTGGCCCCATGGGTGCGATGGTGTTACCTGGAGCACTCTAGCCTGTTCTATGGTGGGGATACCATAAAGTCTCAGCGCGGAGCTCAACAAGGAGATCCCTTGGGCCCGCTTCTCTTCTCCCTGACCATACACCAGATGGCGCTAGAGCTGAAGGGGCACCCAGGCCTGGATGGGACTTTGTGGTACCTCGATGACGGCTCTCTGAGGGGGTCCCCTAAGGCGGTTTTCGAGGCGTACCAGGTTCTGTGCACTCGTAGCTCCGAACTGGGGTTGGAGGTGAACGCGAACAAGTGTGAGCTCATCTCCACTGGTGGCGTCTCCAAGGAGGATCTCGAGGCCGTGGGGTTCACGTTGAACGAGGGTGGACAGGACGCCATGGGTGAAGGCGGGTTTCGGCTGTTGGATGTGGATGGGTTCGATTTCTTGGGCATCCCCATTGGGTCTGCGGCTTTCTGCGAGGAGTACATGGCCCGGAAGGTGGACGATTCCCGCCGCAACCTGGAAGCCCTTGTGGACCTCGGGGACTCCCAGGCAGCCTTCTGCGTACTGAGATACTGCGAAGGCTACTGCCGCATGGTGTTCTACATGCGGGGGATCCCACAGTGCGCGGAGTACCTGACGGCTTTTGACGACCTGATTGACAGGTGCCTGACTGCGCTTCTGCATGACCCGGATGGGGCGCTGCCGGAGTTGGCAAGGGCGCAGGCGGCGCTTCCTGTGGCGCTTGGGGGGCTGGGTATCCGTCGCACAGTGGACCATCGGACGGCTGCGTCCCTCGCCTCTCAGTCAGGGAACCTGCAACTGTCGCAGGCCTTGGACCCTGCCTTCACCTGGGATGAGGAGAGATGGAACAGCGCGGCTGAGGAGTACAACTCCAGGGTACCGGTGGCGTTTCACGTGGACAGGGCTCAGCCGAAGAAGATCCTGGAGCAGCAGAGTCTGTCATCTGCGGTGATTGACGCCCAGGCAGACAAGTTGATGCAACAGCTCTGCATGCGAGACCGAGCACGGATGAAGTCCCTTCTCCTGCCGCTTTCTGGGACGTACCTCACGGCGACACCCTCAGCAAGGAACCAGATGTCTTCAGCGGACTTTGCGGTTGTGACCCGTTTCCGACTAGGGGTGGCCATCCATGCGGAGGGAACGACTTGCTCGGCATGTCAGGGGGGGCAGAAAAGGGTTGTCATGGACTCCTTTGGCGACCACACCTTTGGCTGCCCCTACGCCAAACACCGCGTCGCCCACCACAACGCCTTGCGGGATTCGGTGTACAGAGCGGCTCAAGGGGCGGGCTTGGACCCTGCTTTGGAGGAGACCGTGAGAGTGGATTTGGAGTCGAAGAAGCGGCCAGGCGACGTCTACCTCCCAGTAGGAGTGGCGGAAAATGGACCTTGTTGTTTGGACATCACCCACGTGTGCCCCACCTTGCCTTCCTACAGAACAGGGGCCTCGAAGTTTGTGGGCTGGTCGGCGAAGAACCAGGGCCAGGTCAAACGGGAGAAGCACGAGCGGGATTTGAACAAGATCAACACCAAGTTCTCCCCTATTGTGTTTGAAGCCTTCGGGGGTGCAGGCGACGAGGCGAACCTCTTGATTGCGCAGCTTGGAGGCCTGACGACGGGACAGACGTCGCACCTGACAGGGTCGGCAGAGTTGCGCATCCGGGAGAGCATTGCGGTGGCGTACCAGAAAAAGGTCGCATCTTCCTTTCTGGAGCGGGGTGCTATGTGTGTAGGGATTGCCACCCTGAAGCGGGAGCCGTGTGTGGAGGTAGATGTGGCACCGTCTGCAGAGGACATGGACCGGTTTGGACGCCGCAGTGCAGGGGCCGTGGAACCTCTCTGTGACGATGCGAACCCTGACGACGATATGAGTCGTCCTGCAGACCGAACGGAGGAGCAGCAGGGGAAGCGCAAGAGGGACGTGAAGCCGGACCACGTGGAGCCACCGAGGAAGCGGACCGGGAGGTTCGATTCGGCCACCGTGATTCCGGAAGGGCCTGGTCTCGATGTGGTGCGTGAGTGGGAGTTTTTGCGTGAGTGCCCGGCAGCGCAGAGGCCTCGGGCGACGGAGCAGGCGGCCAAGCTGGGAGCCTCGCATGTGACTTGGTCGTTTGTGGCGGGGGACTGTGCTTTTGAGGCTTTGCTCTTCGCCACCGGGCGCACGGATTTGACGGTGGAGGGTCTGCGCCAGGCGGCAGTGAAGAAGGTCCAGGGCCGCGCTGATCTGTCGAGTGCGGCTGTCCCTAATTTTGGGGTCTGGCAGCGGCTGATGACGAGTGGGGACAGAGGAGACCAGCGTACGTGGGCGGATGCCATTGCAGTGGCGGGGGCAGGGGAGGCTCTTGAGGTATCTGTGGTCATCCTCAACGAGTTCGCCCGCCCTTCTCTGATGGTGCCAAGAAAACGGCCTAAGGCAGTGGTCCTTCTCCTCCACTCGGGTGACCAGGATGCGGCAGATGGATCCGGCAGTATCCCGGGACACTACGAGCCCCTCACCATGGACCCGGCTCTGCAGCAGCACATCCTGTCTTTTGAGGCCACAGGTGGTAAGGGGGAGTGCCAGTCAGAGCGCCCCATGGCTTTTGTGGGAGCGAGGGAGGCGGAGGCGTCGAACACTTTCCTGCAGTGCGAACAATGCAGCAAGCTCTTCGATGCGTCGGACGCACACTTCTGCTGTCACACGTGTGGTGGCTTGGCATGTCTGCACTGCGCTCAGGGGTCCAAGCACTGCCCTCTGTCGCAAATTGGCAGGGCGGAATACTTCAGTGCCCTGTCTTTTTTGCACTCGAATGTTCCGGCTCAGGCTGCCTCTGCGGAGGGGAGCGGAGACCCACCACCTAAACGGGCTCCTTCTCCAGCAGTGCCAGCTCCCGAGGGCGAGGACGTCGAGGAGGTAGACACGCCAATGGCGGGCGAAGAGGGGCAGCAGGCAGAACAGAAGCAGCAGAAGCACGAGAAGCAACGGAAACAGCAGAAGCAGCAACAACAAAAGGCGGACCAGGAGAAGAAGGGAGCGTTGCAGCGTGCGTCGGACGCGTGGCAGCAAGCCCTGGAGGTACGGCGGGAGCATCGTCGGTCGTGGGGACCGGATTTGGCCGCGCTTCGGGGCACTTTTGGCGACCGCCAGCAGGAGTTGAGTCGTTTCCTGGAGGAACAGAATGTGCGTCTGGACCAGGCGAAGGCGGCGGACAGGCATCGTGTGGAGGAGCTGACCGCCAGGCACAAGCGGGAACTCGCAGAGGACGCGAAGAAGATGCATGCGCAGTACTTGGAAGACTGCGATCGGCACCCCGAAGCAGGAGAGTCGCTCCGGGCGGAGTATGACAGGCAACGCTGCGAGAGGCATTACGCCATCGCAGCTAAGCATGAGTCGGAGCAGAAGGCGACCACTCTGTTGTTGACGGCGGTGAACCTCTCCCGACAGCTGGAGGCAGAACGCATGGTGGCATACGGGCGGTGCTTTGGGGTGGTGTGCGAAGGGCGGCTATTCCTCCCCTGCCATGCGGTGCGGAGAGCGGTGGGCGACGACCCTGAAGGACTCGAACCTGACTGTGTCGGCGACTGGATGGCTCTCTTTGGTCCTCAAGGTGCTTCTCCGTGCCCGGGCGAGTTCCTGTACTGCTGGGCGACACAGCAGCCGTGGAGTGGGAACGGGGAGGGGGACGGTGATTGCCCGGAGTCGGTGGTCGCCCGTCAGGCGGTTAGGAAGATAGCAGGGGAGGCCGGATACTGCGACACCTGGGGCAAGACCAGCGCGGTCATCGTCGTTCGGGAAGGCAGGGTCAGCTGGGGAACCCCTTCTCGGGATCAGCTGGAGGAGGAGGTGGGGCGACAGGCCGAGGCGGCAGACACCGAGGTGCGTGTGAAGGTGGAGGAGATGGATGATGATGAGCAGGAGCAGGAGGAGGACCTCGACACCGCGATGGAGGGGGCGGATCGCTCGCATTCTCTGTCAGTGGAAGGCATCCCTGACCAGAAGAAGCAAGCGAGGGTGAGGGAATTGCTGAGGGCGCAGAGCGAGGCTTGGATGTGGACGGAGGAGGAGCGGACGGAGAGGGGGGGTCTTTTCCCGTGCCTCACCATGGGGTCGCCGGTGCCTTCTTCTGTGACGAAGTGGATCTCCCTGTTCCACTACCGTCAGGGAGAGAAACAGGATGGCAGACCCTTGTTGTCACTCCCCCTCTCTACCGCTACTTTCACTCAGTGGTATGAGGTGATGAAGGTGGTGGGTTTGCATGAGTGGTCGGTTAAGGAAAAGTGCAAGGCAAAGTCGACGTTGCATGCCCTGACGGACAACCGGAGCAGTAGGGGGCAGGCCTTTGCAGCGGAGAGTACAAGGAGGGAGAATGAGGCACGAGCGGCTCGAGAGGGAATAGGCCGACAACCTCAAGCCTCCTCTTCTTCTTCTTCTTCCTCCACCTCTGCAGGCCGTGGCACTACAACCTCCATCGCCCAACCTGCAGTCTCCACTTCTTCCTCCTCCTCATCGGCAGGCCGTGGCAATGCAATCTCCTCCGCCCAACCTGCTCCTTCCCCAGCTCCCAAAGGACCCCAGCGCCATGCAGCTCAGGGTAGGTCCAACACGTCGAACGTGTTCACCGACGCAGTGGCACAAGCGACGCAGCATGTGCTCTCGCCCCAGGAGGTGCAGAGAGGGCGCAATGGTCGCGGTGGTGGACAGAAGGGGAGACAGAGCGGAGGAAGGAAGGGGAAAAAGGGGAATAAAAAGAATTAGAGTGAGAGTTAGAGGGTGAGAGTGTGTGTGTAGAAGCGTGTAGAGAATGACAGTTTGCCCCATGTTTATTTTTAACCCTTTTTATTTTGTGTTTTTTGTTCTTTTCATCCTTTGGGGTTTGCCCCCCCTTTCCGCCCCCCTTCCTTTTTGTTAATATTTTTGGTTGGCTGCTGGCTAGGACGGGTCTACCCCAGCGACGGCCCTTACCCCTTGGACGAGGCTCTGAGGGTAGAGGGCAGTCTTGGAGTAAGACCTGTCTAAGAGCCAGGCCAGTGGCATCAGGAGCCATTGGGCCACTTTTATAGATTGTGCAGTAGAGTAGAGTTTGTACAGAACTCTTGTCCTTTGAGTTTCTTTTTTCACTCCTTTAGTTTTTCATTTTTACCTTGTGAAGGTCAATTTCAATTTTTCATTTTTCAAAACCACCACAGGTAAGCACGAGACCCACCATTGTTGTTGTTGATTTTGTTGTGCGTTATTGTTGTTTTCCCCTTTGGGTGTCAGTCAGTCGGGTCAGGTCACACTTACAGAAGTTCTCAAAAATTTTCACCAAAAAGAAAACTACTAAAAAGATTATGGAACTTCCTTTTTATTTGTTTGTGTGTTACAGAGGAAACGGCTCACTCAATCCCCTCCTTCTCCCTCCCCTCCCCTCCCCAAGACAAAGCAAAATAAAACTACACCGGTAGACAGAGCAACCCTCCCGTCCCATCCCCTCCCCTTTTCCTTTTGGGAAAAATTGCACTCACATACTACCCTTTTGCTTATTTGCAGGGAAGTGTTGGTTGTAGTTGTCCCACATGCTTTCTATTTTAGTGCCACTAACTGTGTTTTCAGGCACTGTCTTGCCAGTACAATAGTAAAGTGCCCTTGTCTGGACATCTAGCTGTTTACATACTCGCTTGACTAGTAAGTACCCCCTCTGTCACTGGATGTAGATAAAAAAAGCGAGCCTAGGGCTAAGTTGAACAACACCAAAAAAAAAAAAAAAAAAATAAAAAAAAAACCAGGGGCACACACGTTTTGCTACACACTACCCCATCTTGTCCTTTGCTTCTCCCCTTATCCCCTTTCCCCCACTTGTTTTCCCCCTTGTGTGGGTCCTACCTGTCGCCTCCTAGTGGCGTGTCCTGGGCAGAGAGAAGGCCGTTGAGTAGTTCCTCTCTGGCGAAGTGCAGGTAGGGACGTGTATTTTGTTTTCCTTGTCCTTTTGTTTTTTACTGTTTTGACTTTTTTGTTCTTGAGATATTTTTTTCAGAAGTTACCTTCTTTAATTTCCCCACCACTCACAAATTCACTTTTAAACAGGTATCGCAATGAGTGCAACATCGAGAACCAACTGTGCAGAACGAGCGAACATATGGGGTGGAAAGGGGGGTGGGAACACTCTGTCAGTCACTGCTATAGCCATTAACCCAGGGAGCATAGCTAGTGCAAGAAATTCGACTTTGGAAACCTTCCGGAAAGTCTGTCCTCTGCTTGCGGAGGACTAGACACGAGAAAATATTGCTTGTTCCCCCAGAAAACCAGTGCACAATTCACACTCCTTGTGGGTCTTGTTGCCTTTTTGTCACAGTAATTTTGGCCCAGGCATGTTCTTGAAGCATGACAATTTAGTGTGTATGGGGCAGGGTGTTGTTTTGTTCTGAATTCTCTTTGTTTTTACATCTAAGTCAATCGCGGGTGGTGGTTTGTGTAGCGTGAGGCACTCTTTTTAACAAACTTCCTGCAGTTGCTATGCACTGTTATTTCTTCGGATTTATCATCATACAGCGTAACATAGTGGATTCGCCTGGTCGACACAACCTTTGATAGATACGGGATAACCAACCCCCTTCGACCCCTCGTGGGTTCACTAAACAAGCCCTAGTGGTAGTTAAACGCGATTGACATTTACATTTCTTAGAGATGAAAGAACAAGATAACACTTCTGTACCCGCGCATCAAAATTGTGGAAAACTTTGCACCCCAAACACCCTCAACAACGCCCGCCAAAAGGCGCCCCTTGTTGCTGGGAGTTGGTTCTCATGATACCTGCACAGCGGGCATTCCTCTGAGTCCAACGCATGTTTGGCCTGTCTGCGGCGTTGTACTTCAGGTGCACGAAGACAGGGTCTGGTGGTAAATTTTGCGTAGTACTGCGACGTGGTACTGCGTGGGTCTGGGAACCTGGGTACCTGGGTACGGGAAATTTGTTGTGGAAGACATCAACCACCATGCATTGAGGAGGGTAAGACAGTGGTCGCAGTTTCTACCTGATAGCATTACAACATTTAACTTCTCCACGGGGGTCTTGGGCCGTTCACTCGGTTCTACCTTGACTACCGGAAGATATTCTTGAGTCCTTTTTGGTCTCTAGAATATCCGGTCTTCCCGAACGGAGGCACACTTTGTGTGTTACTACGACCTGGCAATTTCCAGCAGTAGGTTAAGTAATCTTTCTTGTAAATTGTTGGAACATTATCTCCTCAGTGCATGAATGCCCCACGTGACTGACACTTTTGTGTTTGTCATGTGGGGCTGCGGTTGCTTTTTCACGACTTTTTTCCTGTTCCTGGGTACCTGGACCTGGACCTGGACCTGGGTATCTGGGTATCTGGGTATCTGGGTATCTGGGTATCTGGGTATCTGGGTATCTGGGTATCTGGGTATCTGGGTATCTGGGTATCTGGGTATCTGGGTATCTGGGTATCTGGGTATCTGGGTATCTGGGTATCTGGGTATCTGGGTATCTGGGTATCTGGGTATCTGGGTATCTGGGTATCTGGGTATCTGGGTATCTGGGTATCTGGGTATCTGGGTATCTGGGTATCTGGGTATCTGGGTATCTGGGTATCTGGGTATCTGGGTATCTGGGTATCTGGGTATCTGGGTATCTGGGTATCTGGGTATCTGGGTATCTGGGTATCTGGGTATCTGGGTATCTGGGTATCTGGGTATCTGGGTATCTGGGTATCTGGGTATCTGGGTATCTGGGTATCTGGTCTTGTTGTTCGCTTCCACACCACTTCTGCACTCAGATTAAAGTCTTTTGGCTGTCCTTACAAGCGCCTGCCAAAACGCTCGCCTCGTGGGTGTGGACTTTTTTTTTTTTTTTTTTTTTTTTTTTTTTTTTTTTTTTTCTTCGACTTGATTTACGATATGGTTGTGTTTGCCTGAAGTACAGAAAGTGTCGTGGAGCACAGGGGGGAAAAGAGGGGGAAACAAGCGGGGAGCGGGATACGCAGACGCGCGACTTTTCACGAGGGTCTCGAGCATTTTGTCAAATACTACGTGTTTACTAAAAATGCTCGAGAGACTCGTTCCTCTTTGCTTGTTGCTCAAAAGACTATAAACGGGGGGGAAAAAAGTAAAAGTTGTTTGTTGTTCGCTTCCACTCCGAACCCTTTTGCCATGAAGGGGACGCAGCGCGACGTAAAGCTGTATTAGAATACCCTATCACAATCGTTCACACACAGCAACACTACATCTTCCACAGCAGCCTTCTTCCCTCGGGTGAAAACGTCGGCCTTTTGCTCTTCGGAAGGTACCCAGGAGCAGGAGATTTGGAGGTGACGAGCCTCTGCAGTCTCGAACAGGCTCTGCAGAATGCGGTTCGCACGGTACTTCGTCGAGTGACCGTTGACGATGCATTTCACCGCGGGAAGGTTGTCCACGAACAGGTGTAGCTTCACGTTGGACGTCAGGGATGCTGCCAAGGCCACCGCCTGGTGTGCGGCGTACAGCTCCTTGTAGAAAATATGTTGAGGTGACCATGCACTGTTGAATATGCCTTGCACTACTTTCATAAAGTCACCCTCGACCAACGCTGCCCATTCGCGGGAGGACGCATCTGACCACGCTGTCACACGGGGCACATTCGGCTGTGGGTAAATCCAGTTGTTCACGTTCATCAGTGCGGTTCTCTCAATGGTTTCTGTTCGTGACGTGTAGAATTCTGCTGATCACGTCAGTAATGAGTGGTAGTCGCATTTGGGGAGGTCGCACCATGAGGTCGTTGAGCTTTCTCCCATCCATGACGAATCTCAAACCCCCGGATGATTTTTTGACTGTGAAACCGTGCATCACTACAGACTGGGGACCGGATGCCTTTTCTAGGACGTCGTATTTTTGCAGGTCTTCAAAATGGGAGCCCATGTGTCGTGATATGCGGTTTTTGAGACGTGGGTCGGCTGTAAGTTTGGAGAGGGCATCTTCTCTGAAGACTTTGCAGAAGACAGTTTTTGTGGAGATAATGTCTAACAAGTTGTATGGTTCTCCTGCTTCACCCCTTAATTCGCCCCTTATGTCAATCTCTTTGAGCTTTTGGATGTCGATTCGGGTCGTGCATATGGGAGCAATCCTGTCAGAGCCTGGGGATCGTGTCTTCGATGTGGGGTTCCTGATGGTACGGTCTCTGAAGTGGACAGCAATAGCTTCATCGTATAGCATTTGCAGAGGACCGAATTCTTCACCTTCAGGGGAGGAGGACGGGAGTTGTACATCTGGAACATCTTTGTTTATATCATGGATCGGTGGAGGGGTCAGGGCTGTGTCATAGTTGGAGAAAAGCGATGGGCCAAACTGTTTTTGGGGGAAACATTTCTGGACGTTCAGTCGTCTAATTTTATGCGTAGGGCCTGTGACAGTGATGCTGTGTCTGCAACTCTCCTTATCCCCGCCGCCGGCAGGTATCGCAGCAACCCCTCTATGGTTTTGTGTCTGGACACCTTTTGTATTTCCTCCAACGGCATTCCTTCCTTCAGGAGCTGGTAGCACGCTCCTCGCCTCAACGAGTGCGGGGTGAGGGTGGGGTTCACTTTCTTTAGTGCGGTATTGATGTGTTGGAACGTCACGTCTTTGAAGATGAGTGTGTCTCGTGACCTCTTCGCCGTCTTGAGGAGCTTCTTTAGGGTGAGAAAAGAGGAGTGTTCGATGTTCAGACCTGTCTGTTGGCCGATACGGAAAGGATCGGATTTCGTGGTTACCCAGTTCACGCTGGTGACTCCGTCCTCTCGGGTCACCACCTCCTCCGCACGCAGCCGCAGCACATCCGATGCCCTTGCCGCACCCAGCCAGCACATGCTGATTGCCAGCTTCAGCACGGGGGAGGGAGTCTGGCGGAGTGTCTCCTCTACCTCCTCTGGGCATGCCGGTACTGCCTGCTGTTTCGGCTTCAACGCCCCCAATCTCTTCAATGCCCCCCGGTAATCCTCCAACAGCATTGAGAATGCCATTTTGTGGTAGGCCATTCGTTGCAATGCGGAGACGATGTCGTAGGAGTACTGAAGGGCGCTGCTGTTGGCGATGCAGTCCATCTCTCGCAAGCGCTCGACCCACAGCACAATGGCCAGATCCATCTCCAGGGGGTTTCCGGTGCAAGCCTCCCACTTCTGCTTGAACTCCAGAAACCTCCGGAACAGGTACGACAGGTTCTGCCATCTGTCTCTCGAGAGGGATTTCTTCAGGGTGTCCTTCACGCAAGACATCAGTGCGGCTCTTTGGGGTTGGGACAAAATTGGTTCGACTTTCAGTGGGCGGCCTCGTTTTTTCGGTTTGGGGTTCAAAAGGTTTGGAAAGAGTGTGTGTAGGGGGGAAAAAACAAAAAGAGGGGTGGTTTGAGTTGACTCGAGGGGGTGGAGTCAGTTCCCCCCCTTTCCCGCCTTATCGTTCTTGGACCCCTCACGGTTTGCATCACGGTTGGAGTCGCGGTTGTATTCGCGGTTTGTGTCTCTCTGGCGGTCCCGGTCTTCTCTGTATCCACCCCTGTCTCGCGAGTCCCATCCTTTCCCCTTTTTGCCTCCGGAAGACTTAGAGGCGCGGTGGGCATCGTCGCGGGTCTTCCTCTTTTTGTCGAAAGCTTCTTTCCCCTTTGCCTTCATTTCTTCGAGGAGTCGCTTCATGATGTGTGGTTCAAATTTTTCGACCTTTTGCGCTTTCGCCTTCACCTCGTACTCGAATCTCACTTCCTTTCCGTAGACTCCCAGGTGAATGAGAGAAGTGAGCTCCACAACGGTGGTATGGAGAAGTTTAATAGTGGGTGGATGAGAGGTCTTGTCATCAGTCAGTGTCTATCGTCAAGAGTAGGCTGTCGATTTTCCGTGCTCGATCGATCTCGTAATCTGGGGCATCACTTAACTCTGCAGGTATCGTCGCCGTTTTAAAATGGGCGCGTACCGCATCCTTTACCAGCAGTCTCATCTTCTTATCCTCCAACTTTGTCCATGTGCACACCACGTCAGCTGCAAAGTTTAAAGGGAGGGTTAGGTCGATTCGTTGTTCCAGAGCGTCTATCCTGGCTGACATCTCGTCCAGCTTGTTCATGATTGCTTGGAAAGAGTGTTGCGAGGTGGTGTCTGTGTCTGTAACGGCGTTGTTTCCTGCGTTGGTCTCCTCCTCGGACGATGCGTCGTCAGGGTCAATTTCCTGTGTGGGTGGGGTGGGGGTGACGTGTTTCCTCCAACAACACTCCGGGCATCGGAATGTGTCGGCGGTGAAGTTATCTAGCACCACCTGCCTGATATGTGCCGGTACGCACTTCTTAAGGCAGGTCACCGACGACGCCTTCCCACAATCTCTGCATCGTGCCCCCGCATGTTGCTGCGTGCAGGTGCCAAAGCTGCATCCTGGGGCATCGTCTGCGCGGGGATCGTCCGCCTCCACCGACAAAGGGATCGCGTCCCAGTCCACCGAGTCAATGCCGGGGTAGTCGGACATTTGGATTAGGGTTTTTTTTTTTTGTTTTTTTTTTTTTTTTTTTAGATAGGATTCGTTCTGGCTCTCAGGCCGGTTTTTTTGTTTTGTTGATGGTTTTCGATTCTTTTTTTTTTTTTTTTTCTTCGACTTGATTTACGATATGGTTGTGTTTGCCTGAAGTACAGAAAGTGTCGTGGAGCACAGGGGGGAAAAGAGGGGGAAACAAGCGGGGAGCGGGATACGCAGACGCGCGACTTTTCACGAGGGTCTCGAGCATTTTGTCAAATACTACGTGTTTACTAAAAAAAAAATAAAAAATAAAAAAAAACCAGGGGCACACACGTTTTGCTACACACTACCCCATCTTGTCCTTTGCTTCTCCCCTTATCCCCTTTCCCCCACTTGTTTTCCCCCTTGTGTGGGTCCTACCTGTCGCCTCCTAGTGGCGTGTCCTGGGCAGAGAGAAGGCCGTTGAGTAGTTCCTCTGGGGTGGGAACACTCTGTCAGTCACTGCTATAGCCATTAACCCAGGGAGCATAGCTAGTGCAAGAAATTCGACTTTGGAAACCTTCCGGAAAGTCTGTCCTCTGCTTGCGGAGGACTAGACACGAGAAAATATTGCTTGTTCCCCCAGAAAACCAGTGCACAATTCACACTCCTTGTGGGTCTTGTTGCCTTTTTGTCACAGTAATTTTGGCCCAGGCATGTTCTTGAAGCATGACAATTTAGTGTGTATGGGGCAGGGTGTTGTTTTGTTCTGAATTCTCTTTGTTTTTACATCTAAGTCAATCGCGGGTGGTGGTTTGTGTAGCGTGAGGCACTCTTTTTAACAAACTTCCTGCAGTTGCTATGCACTGTTATTTCTTCGGATTTATCATCATACAGCGTAACATAGTGGATTCGCCTGGTCGACACAACCTTTGATAGATACGGGATAACCAACCCCCTTCGACCCCTCGTGGGTTCACTAAACAAGCCCTAGTGGTAGTTAAACGCGATTGACATTTACATTTCTTAGAGATGAAAGAACAAGATAACACTTCTGTACCCGCGCATCAAAATTGTGGAAAACTTTGCACCCCAAACACCCTCAACAACGCCCGCCAAAAGGCGCCCCTTGTTGCTGGGAGTTGGTTCTCATGATACCTGCACAGCGGGCATTCCTCTGAGTCCAACGCATGTTTGGCCTGTCTGCGGCGTTGTACTTCAGGTGCACGAAGACAGGGTCTGGTGGTAAATTTTGCGTAGTACTGCGACGTGGTACTGCGTGGGTCTGGGAACCTGGGTACCTGGGTACGGGAAATTTGTTGTGGAAGACATCAACCACCATGCATTGAGGAGGGTAAGACAGTGGTCGCAGTTTCTACCTGATAGCATTACAACATTTAACTTCTCCACGGGGGTCTTGGGCCGTTCACTCGGTTCTACCTTGACTACCGGAAGATATTCTTGAGTCCTTTTTGGTCTCTAGAATATCCGGTCTTCCCGAACGGAGGCACACTTTGTGTGTTACTACGACCTGGCAATTTCCAGCAGTAGGTTAAGTAATCTTTCTTGTAAATTGTTGGAACATTATCTCCTCAGTGCATGAATGCCCCACGTGACTGACACTTTTGTGTTTGTCATGTGGGGCTGCGGTTGCTTTTTCACGACTTTTTTCCTGTTCCTGGGTACCTGTATTCCGCCCTGCCAATTTGCGACAGAGGGCAGTGCTTGGACCCCTGAGCGCAGTGCAGACATGCCAGGCCACCACACGTGTGACAGCAGAAGTGTGCGTCCGACGCATCGAAGAGCTTGCTGCATTGTTCGCACTGCAGGAAAGTGTTCGACGCCTCCGCCTCCCTCGTTCCCACAAAAGCCATGGGGCGCTCTGACTGGCACTCCCCCTTACCACCTGTGGCCTCAAAAGACAGGATGTGCTGCTGCAGAGCCGGGTCCATGGTGAGGGGCTCGTAGTGTCCCGGGATACTGCCGGATCCATCTGCCGCATCCTGATCACCCGAGTGGAGGAGAAGGACCACTGCCTTAGGCCGTTTTCTTGGCACCATCAGAGAAGGGCGGGCGAACTCGTTGAGGATGACCACAGATACCTCAAGAGCCTCCCCTGCCCCCGCCACTGCAATGGCATCCGCCCACGTACGCTGGTCTCCTCTGTCCCCACTCGTCATCAGCCGCTGCCAGACCCCAAAATTAGGGACAGCCGCACTCGACAGATCAGCGCGGCCCTGGACCTTCTTCACTGCCGCCTGGCGCAGACCCTCCACCGTCAAATCCGTGCGCCCGGTGGCGAAGAGCAAAGCCTCAAAAGCACAGTCCCCCGCCACAAACGACCAAGTCACCTTCGAGGCTCCCAGCTTGGCCGCCTGCTCCGTCGCCCGAGGCCTCTGCGCTGCCGGGCACTCACGCAAAAACTCCCACTCACGCACCACATCGAGACCAGGCCCTTCCGGAATCACGGTGGCCGAATCGAACCTCCCGGTCCGCTTCCTCGGTGGCTCCACGTGGTCCGGCTTCACGTCCCTCTTGCGCTTCCCCTGCTGCTCCTCCGTTCGGTCTGCAGGACGACTCATATCGTCGTCAGGGTTCGCATCGTCACAGAGAGGTTCCACGGCCCCTGCACTGCGGCGTCCAAACCGGTCCATGTCCTCTGCAGACGGTGCCACATCTACCTCCACACACGGCTCCCGCTTCAGGGTGGCAATCCCTACACACATAGCACCCCGCTCCAGAAAGGAAGATGCGACCTTTTTCTGGTACGCCACCGCAATGCTCTCCCGGATGCGCAACTCTGCCGACCCTGTCAGGTGCGACGTCTGTCCCGTCGTCAGGCCTCCAAGCTGCGCAATCAAGAGGTTCGCCTCGTCGCCTGCACCCCCGAAGGCTTCAAACACAATAGGGGAGAACTTGGTATTGATCTTGTTCAAATCCCGCTCGTGCTTCTCCCGTTTGACCTGGCCCTGGTTCTTCGCCGACCAGCCCACAAACTTCGAGGCCCCTGTTCTGTAGGAAGGCAAGGTGGGGCACACGTGGGTGATGTCCAAACAACGAGGTCCATTTTCCGCCACTCCTACTGGGAGGTAGACGTCGCCTGGCCGCTTCTTCGACTCCAACTCCACTCGCACGGTCTCCTCCAAAGCAGGGTCCAAGCCCGCCCCTTGAGCAGCTCGGTACACCGAATCCCGCAAGGCGTTGTGGCGGGCGACGCGGTGTTTGGAGTAGGGGCAGCCAAAGGTGTGGTCGCCAAAGGAGTCCATGACAACCCTTTTCTGCCCCCCCTGACATGCCGAGCAAGTCGTTCCCTCCGCATGGATGGCCACCCCTAGTCGGAAACGGGTCACAACCGCAAAATCCGCTGAAGACATCTGGTTCCTTGCTGAGGGTGTCGCCGTGAGGTACGTCCCGGAAAGCGGCAGGAGAAGGGACTTCATCCGTGCTCGGTCTCGCATGCAGAGCTGTTGCATCAACTTGTCTGCCTGGGCGTCAATCACCGCAGATGACAGACTCTGCTGCTCCAGGATCTTCTTCGGCTGAGCCCTGTCCACGTGAAACGCCACCGGTACCCTGGAGTTGTACTCCTCAGCCGCGCTGTTCCATCTCTCCTCATCCCAGGTGAAGGCAGGGTCCAAGGCCTGCGACAGTTGCAGGTTCCCTGACTGAGAGGCGAGGGACGCAGCTGTCCGATGGTCCACGGTGCGACGGATACCCAGCCCCCCAAGCGCCACAGGAAGCGCCGCCTGCGCCCTTGCCAACTCCGGCAGCGCCCCATCCGGGTCATGCAGAAGCGCAGCCAGGCACCTGTCGATCAGGTCGTCAAAGGCCGTCAGGTACTCCGCGCACTGTGGGATCCCCCGCATGTAGAACACCATGCGGCAGTAGCCTTCGCAGTATCTCAGTACGTAGAAGGCTGCCTGGGAGTCCCCGAGGTCCACAAGGGCTTCCAGGTTGCGGCGGGAATCGTCCACCTTCTGGGCCATGTACTCCTCGCAGAAAGCCGCAGACCCAATGGGGATGCCCAAGAAGTCGAACCCATCCACATCCAACAGCCGGAACCCGCCTTCACCCATGGCGTCCTGTCCACCCTCGTTCAACGTGAACCCCACGGCCTCGAGATCCTCCTTGGAGACGCCACCAGTGGAGATGAGCTCACACTTGTTCGCGTTCACCTCCAACCCCAGTTCGGAGCTACGAGTGCACAGAACCTGGTACGCCTCAAAAACCGCCTTAGGGGACCCCCGCAGAGAGCCGTCATCGAGGTACCACAAAGTCCCATCCAGGCCTGGGTGCCCCTTCAGCTCTAGCGCCATCTGGTGGATGGTCAGGGAGAAGAGAAGCGGGCCCAAGGGATCTCCTTGTTGAGCTCCGCGCTGTGACCTTATGGTATCCCCACCATAAAACAGGCTGGAGGGCTCCAGGTAACACCATCGCACCCATGGGGCCAGCTCGGGGAGGTTGGCGTTGACCGCTCTTAGCATCGACAGGCGGTCTACGCAGTTGAACGCGTTACGGTAGTCAATTTTCAAAATGACTTTACCTTTTCCGCGGTTGCGCACGGCGTACTGCGAGATAACATCAGTCGCCACTGCCGCCCCCCTTGCCGTTGCCACCCCCACCTGGTTCCCTCGAAGAAGAAGCGTCCTAGCAGGCACCCGCACTCGCGCCGACAGAATCTTTCCCACCAGTCTGCGGAGAGTGTCCCCAACCGCAATCGGACGCACGTCCTCCTCCAGGCCCGGCCCCTTTGCAGGCTTCCGGAGAGCCACCAAGTTAGCGCCGGCGAAGAACTCAGCCACCTCCACTGGAGCATTTCCTCGTGCCAAAGACGTCAACACTGCGGCCAGCGCTGCCAAAGTTCCCTTAGCCCGCCTCTGTAGGCAAAGTGTACGAAGGTGCGCGCCCGTCACGTTCGAGGGACCCGCCGCCGATGACTTCGGCATGCTCCGCAGGGCCTTCATCACCTCCACCACTGTCACCGGTGGGACCTCCTGAGGCTGGGGCCAATCCGCCTGCTCCAGGGCCTTGGAGTCGGCAGCGGCTGGGTGCTTCGTCTGAAGCTTTTCCAGCGTCGCCGGTGTCTGTGGGGCGAGGCCGTCGCTGGTAGCGCATGACATGGCCTGGCTCGGGAGTCCTGCTCTCGCTTTGGCGATGGTGCGCTTCCGTCTCCCTTCGTCAGTGTCTTCATCCGACCACCCCGAGGGCCTTGGCTTCCGCTCCTCTACCGTTTGCTCCCACAGGGCGACATACTGGCCAGCCTTCCAAGCCTCCAAGTCCTTCCCCCAGGTGCTCGTCAAACGTCGCTCCTGGTCCTTGCCCCCTCGTTCTGTCCGTGTCCGGTGCAACACTGTGAAGAACAGTGCAAGGCGCTTCCAGGCCACCTCGTCCTGGTACTCCAGGATGTCCATGAGGACCCTCAGGAAGAGCTCGCTGTACAGCTGTAGGTGTTTGTCTGGGCACCCGCCCTTCAGCTGGATCCTGGTGGTCCCCATGACTTCAAAGGAGGGGAGGTCATCCTGATCTGTCAGCATTCCTCGACTGGAGGGAGACGGAGCGGTGAAGCCTTCTTCGCCAAAGTGCACCGTACAGGTGTTGCAGACCTCCTTGCTCTGCGGCAATAGCATGTCGCACTGATCGTTCGCACAGCGCGACATGCCCAAGTGGCCCAACAGCTCGTCGGGGATGTACGCTCCATCCGCCTGGTGGCGACGCATGTGCTGCAGCAAGCCCTTACGAGACAGGCCCCCGACCGCATCACTCGAAGACAAAATTCCCGCTCTGCAACCATCAAAGGGGCAGAACACCCGATCCGCATTGATGTGTCCCAGCTTGGTAGCCAGGGGGGCGGTGGTGGTGGTGTTGGTGGGGATGATGCCATCCAAATGCGCTGTGTCCAGCACTGCCTGCCGAGCCTCCTTCCTCATCTTCTCTGCCATCCCCTCCTTGGTCTTCCCCACCTCCGGGACAAGCTCCACTGCCTCAAAGTGAGAGTCACAGAGAGCGATGACGACCGTGGGAAGTTTCGCTTGGAAGCTCTCCGCGTACGACTTGGCGACTCTTTTGCTACCAGGGGTGATGCGCACGAGGGGGTTCTCTTCCGACGCCTGCACCACCACGATGTTGATGCGGGATGCTGTCGCGGTGAGCTGAAGCCCCAAGTGGTTGAGGTGGGCCTCGCCGGTCACACCATTGGCAAACTCCGTCATGGCCTCCTGCGACCCCAGCACCTGCACCAGGCGGTTCGACACCTCCACTGCTGTGTCATACAGCTGCTTGCGCATTGCCCTCACGTCCGGCTGCGTGTCGTGGTCCCAGAGGTGTAGTGCCACATAACCACAATCATTAGTAGACACGTTGGGGATGCGTTCAGCTCCAAACTTCGCCAGAGTCGCGTCCACAGACACCGCCTGCTCAGTATACGCAGGAGCGTTCACGTTTGCGCACCCACCGGTCAACGCAAACGGGGACAGGCTTACCGGGTGCTCCGGAACAGCAGGGGCAGGGCGCAGGTCCCAGGGCGTCACCGCTCGCCACAACAGCGACAGCAAGACCAGTAGGGACACCGCCAGCATGCCAAATGCCATCCCGATCCTACGAGTCCACCTGCGTGCTGCCACACGGCGCACCTCCAGGAGAAGAACCCAGCCAAGCGGGCGCGCGACGCCGACCAGTGCCACAAAACCCGCCAAACAACCACCTGCGGACCATGCAACCCACACCCACTCGGCTGCACGCACCGACAACTGACCCACCCCTATCACACTGGCCCTCACCAAGCTGGCAGCCACTCGGATCCCTCCGGTCCATCGGCGCACTCGCTCGCTCGCCCCTTCCAGCCACCGCCACCCCCTCCGTACGCGGCACAGTCCCCGCAGCAGACCCACCCCCAGCACCTCCGCGTCCCGAACTAGCGCGCAACCCAAAACATGTGGCGCTGACCTCCCAAGCTCAGACCCCACAAAAACCAGAACCCAGATGGCCACACACTGCAAAGC
This sequence comes from Rhynchopus sp. YZ270_cl-10, assembly GCA_964035575.1. Taxonomy (NCBI): domain Eukaryota; phylum Euglenozoa; class Diplonemea; order Diplonemida; family Diplonemidae; genus Rhynchopus; species Rhynchopus sp. YZ270_cl-10. Next base: position 1,102,585 of record OZ037931.1, read on the forward strand.
ACCTCTCAACGCATCGGCGACCCTGAACCTGCGGAAAACTGGGTGCGCTGCCGGAGAGGGCGGACGATTGCAGGGCGCCTTGCGCCGACGGAGCCTGCCCGCCTGTGACTTGGTCCAGTTCAAGGACCGGTGTCCTCGTCGCGTCCTCCTGGTCCTCCTGCCCACTAGCCACAAAATGAGATGACTGAGGGTAGGGGCGCGTCTGTCCTTCCACAGATCCAGGACCGCGAACGACACAAACACTCCCCACTCAGGTGCCTCGGCTACCCAGCAGGGGTCAGGTTGACGCAAGGAGGAGAAGACCTCCCAGAGGTTGCACCACCAGTCGAACCAACACTCTATCTGTACACACCCCTTTTGCCACACCCGCATCATCACACAGCCACTCTGTCCTTCTCGCCCCACAAGGCTGACCCCGAACACCAGCATACCTCGCTCACCACCCCCTACGTTGTTCTTGCCGTTGCAGCTGATGTTGATGCGTCCGCTGCAGGTGTTGATGCTGCTGTTGCTGATGTTGCTGCTGATGTTGTTGCTGCTGCTGTTGCGTCTGCTGCTGTTGCATCTGCTGTTGGTGTTGGTGCTGCTGTTACTACTGTTGCTGCTGATGTTGGTGTTGATGCTGCTGTTGCTGCTGTTGCTGCTGATGTTGCTGCTGCTGCTGTTGCATCTGCTGTTGGTGTTGGTGCTGCTGTTGCTGCTGATGTTGGTGTTGATGCTGCTGTTGCGTCTGCTGTTGGTGTTGGTGCTGCTGTTACTACTGTTGCTGCTGATGTTGGTGTTGATGCTGCTGTTGCTGCTGTTGCTGCTGATGTTGCTGCTGCTGCTGTTGCATCTGCTGTTGGTGTTGGTGCTACTGTTGCTGCTGATGTTGGTGTTGATGCTGCTGCTGCTGCTGATGTTGCTGCTGATGTTGCTGCTGCTGCTGTTGCGTCTGCTGCTCTTGCATCTGCTGTTGGTGTTGGTGCTGCTGTTGCTACTGTTGCTGCTGATGTTGGTGTTGATGCTGCTGTTGCTGCTGATGTTGCTGCTGATGTTGCTGCTGATGTTGCTGCTGCTGCTGCTGTTGCGTCTGCTGCTCTTGCATCTGCTGTTGGTGTTGATGCTGCTGTTGCTGCTGTTGTTGCTGATGTTGCTGCTGCTGCTGTTGCGTCTGCTGTTGGTGTTGGTGCTGCTGTTGCTACTGTTACTGCTGATGTTGGTGTTGGTGCTGCTGTTGCTACTGTTGCTGCTGATGTTGTTGCTGCTGCTGTGGCGTCTGCTGCTGTTGCATCTGCTGTTGGTGTTGGTCACTTGTCCCCTTTGCCCTCCTCCCCTGAAGAAGAAGTGGGGAGGCGCAGGTCAGGCTGAGGACCTTTCCGCTGCTAGCCGTCCTACACCCTTTTTACACTTACCTGGGGTGTTTCCGACCAGCAGCCCCTCGGTCTCCTGGTTGTGTCCTTTTCAGACACGCCCTTCCACCGAGAGCACAGCTCACTACCACCCGTTGGCTTCTTCCGTATCACAGAAACTTCCGAAGTCCGCGGGGTGTGCAACTCACTGTGGCCCGACTGTACATTGAGCCCTCTGCTTGAGAGGACCGGCTGGTGACCCAGTCTGTAGCGATCCCATGGCCCATTATACATGGCCCATTATCAACTTTTTGAAATCAATATTTACCTTGCTTGCATTATCCGTTAGAGTGTGGTCAATCCAAAATGTGGAAGGTACAGGAATGTGTTCTCGCAAAACAGTAGGTTATTTTTTGTTTTTTTTTTTTTTTTTTTTTTTTGGTGTTGTTCAACTTAGCCCTAGGCTCGACTTTTTTTTGTTCCACATCAAACTGGACAGGGCAAGGGGGGTACGTTTATAATGCACATGAAAGGCGCTTGGTCCGAGCGAAGCGAGGGCCAAAAGTCTTACAATCAGTACATGTGCCGGTTTAGTTAGAACGAGGCACAAAAGTGAATTAAACGAGGGAGATATTTGTCATCAGCATGTCGCCCTATTATGTATCGTTGTTTGCCGAGCGAAGCGAGGCATACAACTATATTTAGCTCTATGACAATTTGGGATAAAGGAGGGGTGAACATTAACACGGGAGAGGCAGGGGTGAATATAGACTGTCCAGTCTGTGTGGTTTTGCTGTATTTCCAGTATTGGTGCCCAGCTGGTTCTGGAGGGGAGGAAGGGGCGGGATGGGCTTTTCTTTTTACAATACGAAGTTCCTTTCTTGTTACTTTTGTTTTGTCTCTTGTAGTCTTTTTTGTTTGGATGATTAACGCCAGTAGCGACCCCCCATGGAACTCGTAGGGGATGGGGTGGGGGAAAAAATCTCCGTCGCTTACTCCTAGGCCGACGCCCACAGACAAACCGCCTCCTTGGCTTACTCCTGACGTTTTCTGTGAGGGGGAAGATTTGGAATTTACATACAAGGGGCTTGACACCAGGGGGATTACACACATGTATCTAATGGGAGGGGTTGGGGGTAAAAAGGAAACAGGGAACTAAACAGGTGTTGCTACACACAAAAGTTGGGGTGGGGGAAAATAACAGAGAAGGGAAGGGCAACAGTGCCCACATAAACCACAATCACAACCAATCGCGAGGCCCTTCTATTTGAAGGTCGCCTCCATCATCAGCACCAGGACCGCCCTAAGCGCCCCGTACTGACTCGTCTGCCGTCCTCCGACGCGCCCCAGCTCCTCCCGCTGATCCCACCACGCGTCCAGCGCCTCGTACGCCACCTCCGGTGCCAAGGGAGTCATTCCCTCTCGCCTGGTCCCTCCCCTGGGGAAGAAGCAGTCCGCCCACTCTTCGACATTTCTCGGCACCCTGTCCCCTTCCTTCTGGCTGTGTGGGACTAACCCTTTCGCCTCCACATCCGACCCTCGCGAGATAGGGGGAGAAGGCCGCCTTGCTGTGGTCTCCGCAGACCTGTCCTCCACTACACCGGAGCGACGAGTGTGGTTCCCCTGCGCCCGCCGCGAAGTCCCAAGGGTGGTCAGCTTCGTCCTTCTTTCCGCGTGGGACTTAGCCGTCCATCCACCAGTCTTCGCTGAACCCAAGTGGTGGTCACCAGTCAGAGCTGTTGGTGTGGTGTTGTAGCTCTGCTCTGATGGCCCCCAGACGAAGGATTCTGCTGCGGTTGCGGTGTTGTTGTCCATGGTGGTGTCGTGGTCGGCGCAGTCGGCGGAATCCTCCTCATCCATAACCTCCTCCTTCACCTCCGTTGCCGCGTCCTGTGGGGGAGCTGGGTTGCTGTTGTAGTAGCTACCTCCCACTGTCTGCGATGTTGTCGGCTGAACTGGCTGAACTGGCTGAACTGGCTTTGCCCTCAGCACACACTTTGCGTTGGCGCTCCCACATCCCTCACACCATGTGCGCTCGCAGGAACTACAAAACCAGTGGGGGACACTACATTCGGTGATGAGTGCGCAGTTTTCGCACGTGAGCAATTCCCCCTGTCTCCCCGGGCGCTCCTCCATCCGTGACAGCGCTCCGGTGCTGTGGCACTGCATCTCTGGAAGGGGGGTGTCGGGGGCAAGGCTTCGCAGATATGCAAACGTGTTGTCTGTCATGCATAACGGCGAGAAGTGGCCAGCCTCGTGAGCTCCTGTGTGCAGCACTGCTACGGCCCCGTTCGACTTGCTGGCTGGTCTATGGATGTGCACCTTAGAGTCCGATGACACGACCGCCACAATGACTACCTGCAAAGCCCGTGCCAGACCCGCCAGTGCTGTCTGGTCCGCCCACGACCTGCGATCCCTGTTCCCTGCCAGGCTCATCCATCGCACCCAGGTCGCGAGGTCGGGCATCGCATTTCTCGCCAGGTCAGCATCTCTCTTCACTCTCTCCACCGCCAGGGACCGAAGGGTCGACGATGTCACCACCTTCCAGCTCCGCACTGACCAGCACACTGCGTCGAACGCACAGTCTCCTACTCGGAACGGCACGGGCACCTGCGGTCGGGACAGCCCCCACTTCACCAAGTTGGCCTCCAGTTCGCTGTGGGGGGTTGGGTCCTGTGCTGCTGTCTCTGGCGCCGTTTCCTTCTCGTTGCCTGTCTCTGGCTCCTCCTCCGCACTCACCCTGATGTCTCCCTGGTGGTCGTCTGTCACTTCCAGGTTAGGTAGATGGTCGGGGGGCAAGCGTATCAAGTCCCCCTCTTCCGGGTCGACGGTGGGATCTAAGTCCACACGCTCTCGCAGAGGACCCCTCAGGCAACCAGTCAGAGACCCTCGATCCGTCGCGGCCTTCCCGATCTGTCGCTGCAGCGTCGTCCCTAGCCCCCAATTCCACCTCTGTGACATCTCCACTCTGTTCCCAAGCTTCCTGTCCGCTGCGAAACGGAGCATCTGCTGCCATATCGACGCCGCCGCGGGTCCCAGACCTCCTGTGGTCTCCAGGGCGAAGGGTGTGAACGCCAGCCGCTCCGCCGCACACGCGTCACCATGCTTCTTCCTCTTGGCAGTTTCCGCCTTCGTCGCCGCGTACCCCTTCGCGACTGCGGCACCCTGCACCATCGACGCTGACGTCGGCGTCCACACAGTCACATCGATAGCTCGTCCTCTCGACTCCCCGACCCCTGTGGACAGCAGAATGTCAGCGGGCTTGTTGTTGCCCAGGATGAGGTGGTTGGGTTCCAGGATGGGGCTCAGACCTGCCTCATTTGCTGCTCCATACACATAATCGCGTACTGAGTTATGTCGCAGTATACGATGCCCACCCATTCTGCAGGCGAAGATGTGGTCCCCCCTGGTGTCCATGGGCTGGTTGCATTGCCTGCATGAGACACCCTCCGCGTATATGGGGAGGTGGAGGCGGAGTCTGGCTGCGGCCTTGAATGCAATCGGAGGGATGTAGTGCTCCCAGGTGGGGGGTGCAGTAAGCCAGGACCCTGCTTGGGGGAGGGCCAGAGAATTGAGACGCGCCTTGTCGTACGCATCACCCTTGACGAAGAGGTCCCGCAATTGTTCCTCCAGGATCCCTGCAGACAGATCACGTTGACGCAGGGGGACGGCTGGCTGCAGCTTGGGGTCAATCCTAGCACCTTCAGCCACTTGCTCGTTGTACAGCGTTGCCGTCCGTTCCCATCCTTCGGCGTCCCAGGTGAAGCTGGGGTCCAGTTCGGTGCACAGTTGGTGCAGGCCGCTCCTTGCTCCCATGGCTGCTGCAGTCCAGTGGTCGCGGATGCGGCGCACGCCCATGCCCCCTACCCTACATGGCAGTGCGGCCTGTCTCCGTGCTTCTTCCGGCAGGCCTCCATCCTCATCACCAAAAAGCGCGGCCAGGGCAGCGTCTACCTCCTTGTCGTACTGGCTGAGGTACTTGTGGGTGCACGCGTGACCAATGGCTCTCATGTAGAAAACCATGCGTGCAAACCCCTCGCACTGACGGAGTAATGTCAGTCCAGCCTGCGAGTCAGACACCTTCTGCAGCAGACGCAGTTGCACCGCGAATTCCTCCACCTTCTTCTCCATGTACGCTTCGCAGTACTCGTCGTCCCCGATTGGCGCCCCCAGGAACGCAAAGCCTCCATACTTCACGCTCATCACTTTTCCTTCACAGGCTGAGCAAGTCTCCGCCAAGTCAGTGGTGTGGCTGCACACGGGGAGGCCAGCTCTGTCCAGGTCCAACGGAGTCTGCTGTCCTAGGGCGATGACTTCACACTTTGACAGCTTCACCTTCAGCCCCAGCTCCGCACTGCGTGTCCTCACTAACTCCAGCGCTCGAGCCACCGCCTCTGGGTTCCCCATGATCGTCCCATCATCGAGGTACCAGATGCTACAGTCGATGCCCTGGACTGCACGCACTTCGTCTGTCAGTGCTTTGATCCCCAGGGAGAAGAGTAGGGGCCCTGCGGGGTCGCCTTGCTGCGCGCCTCTGGTGGATGGGATCATCTCGTCACCATACACTAGCCCGGTGTGGGAGTTGTAGCACCATTCGACCCACGGTGAAATGGACGGGAGATATTTCCTTGTGGCTTCCAGAAAAGTCTTGCGAAAGATGCTGTTGAATGCGTTCTCGTAGTCAATCTGTACGATCACTTTGTCGCTCCCCTGGTGTCGTTTTGCGTATGCTGCCACAACCATTGTCGCCGCTTCCAGTCCACCGTCCACCGCCACCCCAACTTGTCTCCCTGGCAGCAGCACTCCTCGTGCCTTTTCCCTCACAGACGCCACCTCGATCTTGCTCACGACTCGCCGAAGTGTGTTGCCTGCAGAGATGGGGCGGACGTCGCCTTGGTCACCCTTCTTTAACGCCACCAGAGTAGCTCCTGCCATGAACATAGCTGTCTCGGAGGGGGCTTTCCCGCGTCGCAGCAGGTCCAGGACTTGCGTCATCAGTGGCAAGATGTTCAGGTCCGGGTGTTTGACCATCCACCCCTTGAGGTGATCCCCGCGCAGACCAAAGGGACCTGGAGCAGAGCCCTTTGCCATGCTATTTATGGCTTTGAGGGCGGCGATCGGCTTCAGCGGCTCGGAAGCAATTTCCGGCAGAGAAGTGGCAGGTTGGGGTTCCTCATGGGGGTGCTTTCTGCGGAGGATGTCTGTGGATTCCTCAGTACGCTCTGCCAGCCCACCCTTGTGGAGGCGGCTCATCCCTGCTGCCATCCTCCCATTCCGCACCTCCCGGACCATCGCCTTCTCCCTTTCTTCCCACGTTGGTTCCTTCCGCTCCTTCTCCTTCTTCGTACCGCCTGTGCGATTCGCAGCTGCTCGCCACATTGCTGCGATCTCACCTTCTCTCCACTCATCCACATCCTTCTGCCGCAAGACTGCCACCTTCGTCTTGAGGTGCTTCCCACCTCGCTTCGCCGGTAGGACCAGCTTCGCGAACATGCACAAACGTTTCCAGCTTGCCTCATCGCCAACTGCGGCCACATCCTCAAGTGCCTGGGTGAACTCCACAGCGGCTGGACGGTCGATGCTCGTGGGGATCGCATCTGTTGTCCTGATGGGGATTTGAGCTATCTCCCACCACTCCGGCAAGTCAACGTCGTCTGCCTTTTCCACTGCGGTGCGTTCCCTGGGTGTGGGCTTTGCGATCGCCTTTACCAGTTTCGCACACTGAAGACATGTCTCCTTCGATGCCGACCGTATCCCCCCACACGCTTCACACTGTCCTAACCCCAACTTGTTGAGGGTGTCGTGGGGGATGTGGTCGCCGGAAGACAGGTGTGCACCGATGTGTGTGCGCAGGCCGGGAACAGAGAAGGGCTGGGGACGGTGTAGACTGCTTCCGTTGCAACACGGAACAGGGCAGAAGAGCCTCGGTGCATCAGCCCCCAGAGGAGAAGGCGACTCCTTCGTCATGGCAGGGATGGGTGTTGCTGTTAGGCCTTTCGGGTCAAGCTCTGCGAAGGGGGCCGACTGGACCATTGCCAGGGCGTTCTTTGGGTCCATTTGCACTTCCTCATAGTGATTATTGAGGAGTGAAACTACCCTGACGCGGCGGTCTTTCTGCGTCCGCAAGTCTTTCGATGAGGCTGCGGGGTTGATCGTCACCACTGGATTCGGCCCAGGCTGCACTACCGCTATCGTGGTGGACCATGCATTTGCTGCCAGGTGTAGGGTGAGGTGGTTGCCCCACACCTCAGGGTTGGTGAGGCCGTCAATGAAGCTTGACAGCTGTGCCTCGGTCTCGAAGTAGCGTCTGAGACCGGTCTTCACCTTCGTGACCCGCGCTCTGTCAGCCAGCTCAGTGCGTGCTTTGCTGACATCCAAGTACAGCGCGTTCTTCTTACCCAGTAAGGCCACGTACATGCACTCGCCGTTGGCTGCGTTCGGCACCCTCTTCCCCCCATGCACCTCGAGGAATGCGTCAAGGTTTGCCGCCTCCTCCGGGTTGATGTCCCCGTCTGCTCCACCTGCCAGCGCCCCGGGCCCCAGGCTTATGCTCTGAGGTGACAGCTCCCACCCGTCCCCTGTCCCCGCCGGTCGCCTCAACCTCTGCATGAAAACCCACACCCTGCTGGCAAGTACTCGCAACCACAGCCTCCCGCTACGTGCTCTGTATCGGCCCTGTAGGAGCCCCTTCCTCAGCAGCACACTCAGCAGCTCTGCGTCCCGGATCAGTGCACAACCCAAAGCCCGTGGCGCCGATCTCCCAAGCTCATACCCCACGCAAACCAGAGCCCAGATGGCCACCCACTGCAAAGCCACTCTCACAACGGCTGCCCTTATCCTGCGGAAAAGTTGAGAGGGCGGACGCTTGCATGGCGCCTTGCGCCGACGGAACCTGCTCGCCTGTGCCTTGGTCCAGTTCAAGGACCTGTGACCTCGGCGCGTCCTCCTGGTCCCCCTCCTACCCACCAGCCACAATATGAGGTGACTGAGGGTAGGGGCGCGTCTGTCCTTCCACATGTCCAGGACCGCGAAAGACACAAACACACCCCACTCAGGTGCCTCGGCTACCCAGCGGGGGTCTGGTCGGCGCAGAGAAGAAAGGCGTTCCCAAAGGATGCTCCACCAGTCAAACCCAAGCCCATGTTCTGCACGCCCCATGTGAACATTGGGGGTGATAAAGGTCCCCCACACCCGTAACGTCACACAGTAACTCTGTCCTTCTCGCCCCGCAAGGCTGGCCCCGAACACCAGCATACCTCGCTCACCCCCACCTACAGTGTTGTTGCTGCAGTTGCTGCTGCTGCTGTTGCTGTTGCTGTCGGTGCTGCTGCAGGTGCTGCTGATGCTGTTGTTGTTGCTGGTGTTACGGTTGTTGTTGTAGTTGCTGTTGTTGCTGCTGATACTGTCCGCCCGCACATCCTGTGTCCGCCCGCGCATCCGCTGTCTGCCACCGTTGTTGTAGTTGCTGTTGTTGCTGCTGATGCTGTCCGCCCGCACATCTAGTGTCCACCCGCGCATCCACTGTCTGCCACTGTTGTTGTAGTTGTTGTTGTTGTTGCTGCTGATGCTGCCCGCCCGCACATCTAGTGTCCGCCCGCGCATCCACTGTCTGCCACTGTTGTTGTAGTTGCTGTTGTTGCTGCTGATGCTGTCCGCCCGCACATCTAGTGTCCGCCCACGCATCCAGTGTCTGCCACCGTTGTTGTAGTTGTTGTTGTTGTTGCTGCTATCAAAGCTGCAGCCGCTTGGGTTGTTGGGCACAGGCCTCTTTTTGGGGTAATAATGGGGGGGAATGGGGGTGCACCTGCAGCTTCTGTAGCCGCTGCACATGAAGCCCTTGCGGCCATTGCTGCAGGTGTAGATGTTGCTGGTGTGGTTGTTGGAGCCGCTATTGTTGCAGTAGACGCTGCCATAGAGGCCATCACTCCAGTCATGGCTGCTCATGTTGCTGCAGCGAGAACGTGGTACCTGAGAGTGCTGAGTTGGTGTTGAGGAGCCCACTCGCGATACGTGCCTGCCGCAACCGTGGGAGGTACTGATGTTGATGGCAGTGCTCCTGCTCACGATGCTGCTGCTCATGCTGCTGCTGCTCATGCTGCTGCTGCACATGCTGCTGCTGCTCATGCTGCTGCTCATGCTGCTCCTGCTCATGCTGCTGCTGCTGCGCATGTTGCTCATGTTGCTGCACCAGCTTCGGCTGTCACCCCCGCCATCATCCATGGCTCCACACAGGAGCACCATAGCCCAAAGCTGGGCACTCCACCTGCACATCTTCACCACCAAGAAAACAAAAAAGTCAAAACAGTAAAAAACAAAAGGACAAGGAAGACAAAATACACGTCTCTACCTGCACTTCGCCAGAGAGGAACTACTCAACGGCCTTCTCTCTGCCCAGGACACGCCACTAGGAGGCGACAGGTAGGACCCACACAAGGGGGAAAACAAGTGGGGGAAAGGGGATAAGGGGAGAAGCAAAGGACAAGATGGGGTAGTGTGTAGCAAAACGTGTGTGCCCCTGGTTTTTTTTTTTTTTTTTTTTTTTTTTTTTTTTTTTTTTTTTTTTTTTTTTTTTTTTTTTTTTTTTTTTTTTTTTTTTTTTTTTTTTTTTTTTTTGGTGTTGTTCAACTTAGCCCTAGGCTCGACTTTTTTTTGTTCCACATCAAACTGGACAGGGCAAGGGGGGTACGTTTATAATGCACATGAAAGGCGCTTGGTCCGAGCGAAGCGAGGGCCAAAAGTCTTACAATCAGTACATGTGCCGGTTTAGTTAGAACGAGGCACAAAAGTGAATTAAACGAGGGAGATATTTGTCATCAGCATGTCGCCCTATTATGTATCGTTGTTTGCCGAGCGAAGCGAGGCATACAACTATATTTAGCTCTATGACAATTTGGGATAAAGGAGGGGTGAACATTAACACGGGAGAGGCAGGGGTGAATATAGACTGTCCAGTCTGTGTGGTTTTGCTGTATTTCCAGTATTGGTGCCCAGCTGGTTCTGGAGGGGAGGAAGGGGCGGGATGGGCTTTTCTTTTTACAATACGAAGTTCCTTTCTTGTTACTTTTGTTTTGTCTCTTGTAGTCTTTTTTGTTTGGATGATTAACGCCAGTAGCGACCCCCCATGGAACTCGTAGGGGATGGGGTGGGGGAAAAAATCTCCGTCGCTTACTCCTAGGCCGACGCCCACAGACAAACCGCCTCCTTGGCTTACTCCTGACGTTTTCTGTGAGGGGGAAGATTTGGAATTTACATACAAGGGGCTTGACACCAGGGGGATTACACACATGTATCTAATGGGAGGGGTTGGGGGTAAAAAGGAAACAGGGAACTAAACAGGTGTTGCTACACACAAAAGTTGGGGTGGGGGAAAATAACAGAGAAGGGAAGGGCAACAGTGCCCACATAAACCACAATCACAACCAATCGCGAGGCCCTTCTATTTGAAGGTCGCCTCCATCATCAGCACCAGGACCGCCCTAAGCGCCCCGTACTGACTCGTCTGCCGTCCTCCGACGCGCCCCAGCTCCTCCCGCTGATCCCACCACGCGTCCAGCGCCTCGTACGCCACCTCCGGTGCCAAGGGAGTCATTCCCTCTCGCCTGGTCCCTCCCCTGGGGAAGAAGCAGTCCGCCCACTCTTCGACATTTCTCGGCACCCTGTCCCCTTCCTTCTGGCTGTGTGGGACTAACCCTTTCGCCTCCACATCCGACCCTCGCGAGATAGGGGGAGAAGGCCGCCTTGCTGTGGTCTCCGCAGACCTGTCCTCCACTACACCGGAGCGACGAGTGTGGTTCCCCTGCGCCCGCCGCGAAGTCCCAAGGGTGGTCAGCTTCGTCCTTCTTTCCGCGTGGGACTTAGCCGTCCATCCACCAGTCTTCGCTGAACCCAAGTGGTGGTCACCAGTCAGAGCTGTTGGTGTGGTGTTGTAGCTCTGCTCTGATGGCCCCCAGACGAAGGATTCTGCTGCGGTTGCGGTGTTGTTGTCCATGGTGGTGTCGTGGTCGGCGCAGTCGGCGGAATCCTCCTCATCCATAACCTCCTCCTTCACCTCCGTTGCCGCGTCCTGTGGGGGAGCTGGGTTGCTGTTGTAGTAGCTACCTCCCACTGTCTGCGATGTTGTCGGCTGAACTGGCTGAACTGGCTGAACTGGCTTTGCCCTCAGCACACACTTTGCGTTGGCGCTCCCACATCCCTCACACCATGTGCGCTCGCAGGAACTACAAAACCAGTGGGGGACACTACATTCGGTGATGAGTGCGCAGTTTTCGCACGTGAGCAATTCCCCCTGTCTCCCCGGGCGCTCCTCCATCCGTGACAGCGCTCCGGTGCTGTGGCACTGCATCTCTGGAAGGGGGGTGTCGGGGGCAAGGCTTCGCAGATATGCAAACGTGTTGTCTGTCATGCATAACGGCGAGAAGTGGCCAGCCTCGTGAGCTCCTGTGTGCAGCACTGCTACGGCCCCGTTCGACTTGCTGGCTGGTCTATGGATGTGCACCTTAGAGTCCGATGACACGACCGCCACAATGACTACCTGCAAAGCCCGTGCCAGACCCGCCAGTGCTGTCTGGTCCGCCCACGACCTGCGATCCCTGTTCCCTGCCAGGCTCATCCATCGCACCCAGGTCGCGAGGTCGGGCATCGCATTTCTCGCCAGGTCAGCATCTCTCTTCACTCTCTCCACCGCCAGGGACCGAAGGGTCGACGATGTCACCACCTTCCAGCTCCGCACTGACCAGCACACTGCGTCGAACGCACAGTCTCCTACTCGGAACGGCACGGGCACCTGCGGTCGGGACAGCCCCCACTTCACCAAGTTGGCCTCCAGTTCGCTGTGGGGGGTTGGGTCCTGTGCTGCTGTCTCTGGCGCCGTTTCCTTCTCGTTGCCTGTCTCTGGCTCCTCCTCCGCACTCACCCTGATGTCTCCCTGGTGGTCGTCTGTCACTTCCAGGTTAGGTAGATGGTCGGGGGGCAAGCGTATCAAGTCCCCCTCTTCCGGGTCGACGGTGGGATCTAAGTCCACACGCTCTCGCAGAGGACCCCTCAGGCAACCAGTCAGAGACCCTCGATCCGTCGCGGCCTTCCCGATCTGTCGCTGCAGCGTCGTCCCTAGCCCCCAATTCCACCTCTGTGACATCTCCACTCTGTTCCCAAGCTTCCTGTCCGCTGCGAAACGGAGCATCTGCTGCCATATCGACGCCGCCGCGGGTCCCAGACCTCCTGTGGTCTCCAGGGCGAAGGGTGTGAACGCCAGCCGCTCCGCCGCACACGCGTCACCATGCTTCTTCCTCTTGGCAGTTTCCGCCTTCGTCGCCGCGTACCCCTTCGCGACTGCGGCACCCTGCACCATCGACGCTGACGTCGGCGTCCACACAGTCACATCGATAGCTCGTCCTCTCGACTCCCCGACCCCTGTGGACAGCAGAATGTCAGCGGGCTTGTTGTTGCCCAGGATGAGGTGGTTGGGTTCCAGGATGGGGCTCAGACCTGCCTCATTTGCTGCTCCATACACATAATCGCGTACTGAGTTATGTCGCAGTATACGATGCCCACCCATTCTGCAGGCGAAGATGTGGTCCCCCCTGGTGTCCATGGGCTGGTTGCATTGCCTGCATGAGACACCCTCCGCGTATATGGGGAGGTGGAGGCGGAGTCTGGCTGCGGCCTTGAATGCAATCGGAGGGATGTAGTGCTCCCAGGTGGGGGGTGCAGTAAGCCAGGACCCTGCTTGGGGGAGGGCCAGAGAATTGAGACGCGCCTTGTCGTACGCATCACCCTTGACGAAGAGGTCCCGCAATTGTTCCTCCAGGATCCCTGCAGACAGATCACGTTGACGCAGGGGGACGGCTGGCTGCAGCTTGGGGTCAATCCTAGCACCTTCAGCCACTTGCTCGTTGTACAGCGTTGCCGTCCGTTCCCATCCTTCGGCGTCCCAGGTGAAGCTGGGGTCCAGTTCGGTGCACAGTTGGTGCAGGCCGCTCCTTGCTCCCATGGCTGCTGCAGTCCAGTGGTCGCGGATGCGGCGCACGCCCATGCCCCCTACCCTACATGGCAGTGCGGCCTGTCTCCGTGCTTCTTCCGGCAGGCCTCCATCCTCATCACCAAAAAGCGCGGCCAGGGCAGCGTCTACCTCCTTGTCGTACTGGCTGAGGTACTTGTGGGTGCACGCGTGACCAATGGCTCTCATGTAGAAAACCATGCGTGCAAACCCCTCGCACTGACGGAGTAATGTCAGTCCAGCCTGCGAGTCAGACACCTTCTGCAGCAGACGCAGTTGCACCGCGAATTCCTCCACCTTCTTCTCCATGTACGCTTCGCAGTACTCGTCGTCCCCGATTGGCGCCCCCAGGAACGCAAAGCCTCCATACTTCACGCTCATCACTTTTCCTTCACAGGCTGAGCAAGTCTCCGCCAAGTCAGTGGTGTGGCTGCACACGGGGAGGCCAGCTCTGTCCAGGTCCAACGGAGTCTGCTGTCCTAGGGCGATGACTTCACACTTTGACAGCTTCACCTTCAGCCCCAGCTCCGCACTGCGTGTCCTCACTAACTCCAGCGCTCGAGCCACCGCCTCTGGGTTCCCCATGATCGTCCCATCATCGAGGTACCAGATGCTACAGTCGATGCCCTGGACTGCACGCACTTCGTCTGTCAGTGCTTTGATCCCCAGGGAGAAGAGTAGGGGCCCTGCGGGGTCGCCTTGCTGCGCGCCTCTGGTGGATGGGATCATCTCGTCACCATACACTAGCCCGGTGTGGGAGTTGTAGCACCATTCGACCCACGGTGAAATGGACGGGAGATATTTCCTTGTGGCTTCCAGAAAAGTCTTGCGAAAGATGCTGTTGAATGCGTTCTCGTAGTCAATCTGTACGATCACTTTGTCGCTCCCCTGGTGTCGTTTTGCGTATGCTGCCACAACCATTGTCGCCGCTTCCAGTCCACCGTCCACCGCCACCCCAACTTGTCTCCCTGGCAGCAGCACTCCTCGTGCCTTTTCCCTCACAGACGCCACCTCGATCTTGCTCACGACTCGCCGAAGTGTGTTGCCTGCAGAGATGGGGCGGACGTCGCCTTGGTCACCCTTCTTTAACGCCACCAGAGTAGCTCCTGCCATGAACATAGCTGTCTCGGAGGGGGCTTTCCCGCGTCGCAGCAGGTCCAGGACTTGCGTCATCAGTGGCAAGATGTTCAGGTCCGGGTGTTTGACCATCCACCCCTTGAGGTGATCCCCGCGCAGACCAAAGGGACCTGGAGCAGAGCCCTTTGCCATGCTATTTATGGCTTTGAGGGCGGCGATCGGCTTCAGCGGCTCGGAAGCAATTTCCGGCAGAGAAGTGGCAGGTTGGGGTTCCTCATGGGGGTGCTTTCTGCGGAGGATGTCTGTGGATTCCTCAGTACGCTCTGCCAGCCCACCCTTGTGGAGGCGGCTCATCCCTGCTGCCATCCTCCCATTCCGCACCTCCCGGACCATCGCCTTCTCCCTTTCTTCCCACGTTGGTTCCTTCCGCTCCTTCTCCTTCTTCGTACCGCCTGTGCGATTCGCAGCTGCTCGCCACATTGCTGCGATCTCACCTTCTCTCCACTCATCCACATCCTTCTGCCGCAAGACTGCCACCTTCGTCTTGAGGTGCTTCCCACCTCGCTTCGCCGGTAGGACCAGCTTCGCGAACATGCACAAACGTTTCCAGCTTGCCTCATCGCCAACTGCGGCCACATCCTCAAGTGCCTGGGTGAACTCCACAGCGGCTGGACGGTCGATGCTCGTGGGGATCGCATCTGTTGTCCTGATGGGGATTTGAGCTATCTCCCACCACTCCGGCAAGTCAACGTCGTCTGCCTTTTCCACTGCGGTGCGTTCCCTGGGTGTGGGCTTTGCGATCGCCTTTACCAGTTTCGCACACTGAAGACATGTCTCCTTCGATGCCGACCGTATCCCCCCACACGCTTCACACTGTCCTAACCCCAACTTGTTGAGGGTGTCGTGGGGGATGTGGTCGCCGGAAGACAGGTGTGCACCGATGTGTGTGCGCAGGCCGGGAACAGAGAAGGGCTGGGGACGGTGTAGACTGCTTCCGTTGCAACACGGAACAGGGCAGAAGAGCCTCGGTGCATCAGCCCCCAGAGGAGAAGGCGACTCCTTCGTCATGGCAGGGATGGGTGTTGCTGTTAGGCCTTTCGGGTCAAGCTCTGCGAAGGGGGCCGACTGGACCATTGCCAGGGCGTTCTTTGGGTCCATTTGCACTTCCTCATAGTGATTATTGAGGAGTGAAACTACCCTGACGCGGCGGTCTTTCTGCGTCCGCAAGTCTTTCGATGAGGCTGCGGGGTTGATCGTCACCACTGGATTCGGCCCAGGCTGCACTACCGCTATCGTGGTGGACCATGCATTTGCTGCCAGGTGTAGGGTGAGGTGGTTGCCCCACACCTCAGGGTTGGTGAGGCCGTCAATGAAGCTTGACAGCTGTGCCTCGGTCTCGAAGTAGCGTCTGAGACCGGTCTTCACCTTCGTGACCCGCGCTCTGTCAGCCAGCTCAGTGCGTGCTTTGCTGACATCCAAGTACAGCGCGTTCTTCTTACCCAGTAAGGCCACGTACATGCACTCGCCGTTGGCTGCGTTCGGCACCCTCTTCCCCCCATGCACCTCGAGGAATGCGTCAAGGTTTGCCGCCTCCTCCGGGTTGATGTCCCCGTCTGCTCCACCTGCCAGCGCCCCGGGCCCCAGGCTTATGCTCTGAGGTGACAGCTCCCACCCGTCCCCTGTCCCCGCCGGTCGCCTCAACCTCTGCATGAAAACCCACACCCTGCTGGCAAGTACTCGCAACCACAGCCTCCCGCTACGTGCTCTGTATCGGCCCTGTAGGAGCCCCTTCCTCAGCAGCACACTCAGCAGCTCTGCGTCCCGGATCAGTGCACAACCCAAAGCCCGTGGCGCCGATCTCCCAAGCTCATACCCCACGCAAACCAGAGCCCAGATGGCCACCCACTGCAAAGCCACTCTCACAACGGCTGCCCTTATCCTGCGGAAAAGTTGAGAGGGCGGACGCTTGCATGGCGCCTTGCGCCGACGGAACCTGCTCGCCTGTGCCTTGGTCCAGTTCAAGGACCTGTGACCTCGGCGCGTCCTCCTGGTCCCCCTCCTACCCACCAGCCACAATATGAGGTGACTGAGGGTAGGGGCGCGTCTGTCCTTCCACATGTCCAGGACCGCGAAAGACACAAACACACCCCACTCAGGTGCCTCGGCTACCCAGCGGGGGTCTGGTCGGCGCAGAGAAGAAAGGCGTTCCCAAAGGATGCTCCACCAGTCAAACCCAAGCCCATGTTCTGCACGCCCCATGTGAACATTGGGGGTGATAAAGGTCCCCCACACCCGTAACGTCACACAGTAACTCTGTCCTTCTCGCCCCGCAAGGCTGGCCCCGAACACCAGCATACCTCGCTCACCCCCACCTACAGTGTTGTTGCTGCAGTTGCTGCTGCTGCTGTTGCTGTTGCTGTCGGTGCTGCTGCAGGTGCTGCTGATGCTGTTGTTGTTGCTGGTGTTACGGTTGTTGTTGTAGTTGCTGTTGTTGCTGCTGATACTGTCCGCCCGCACATCCTGTGTCCGCCCGCGCATCCGCTGTCTGCCACCGTTGTTGTAGTTGCTGTTGTTGCTGCTGATGCTGTCCGCCCGCACATCTAGTGTCCACCCGCGCATCCACTGTCTGCCACTGTTGTTGTAGTTGTTGTTGTTGTTGCTGCTGATGCTGCCCGCCCGCACATCTAGTGTCCGCCCGCGCATCCACTGTCTGCCACTGTTGTTGTAGTTGCTGTTGTTGCTGCTGATGCTGTCCGCCCGCACATCTAGTGTCCGCCCACGCATCCAGTGTCTGCCACCGTTGTTGTAGTTGTTGTTGTTGTTGCTGCTATCAAAGCTGCAGCCGCTTGGGTTGTTGGGCACAGGCCTCTTTTTGGGGTAATAATGGGGGGGAATGGGGGTGCACCTGCAGCTTCTGTAGCCGCTGCACATGAAGCCCTTGCGGCCATTGCTGCAGGTGTAGATGTTGCTGGTGTGGTTGTTGGAGCCGCTATTGTTGCAGTAGACGCTGCCATAGAGGCCATCACTCCAGTCATGGCTGCTCATGTTGCTGCAGCGAGAACGTGGTACCTGAGAGTGCTGAGTTGGTGTTGAGGAGCCCACTCGCGATACGTGCCTGCCGCAACCGTGGGAGGTACTGATGTTGATGGCAGTGCTCCTGCTCACGATGCTGCTGCTCATGCTGCTGCTGCTCATGCTGCTGCTGCACATGCTGCTGCTGCTCATGCTGCTGCTCATGCTGCTCCTGCTCATGCTGCTGCTGCTGCGCATGTTGCTCATGTTGCTGCACCAGCTTCGGCTGTCACCCCCGCCATCATCCATGGCTCCACACAGGAGCACCATAGCCCAAAGCTGGGCACTCCACCTGCACATCTTCACCACCAAGAAAACAAAAAAGTCAAAACAGTAAAAAACAAAAGGACAAGGAAGACAAAATACACGTCTCTACCTGCACTTCGCCAGAGAGGAACTACTCAACGGCCTTCTCTCTGCCCAGGACACGCCACTAGGAGGCGACAGGTAGGACCCACACAAGGGGGAAAACAAGTGGGGGAAAGGGGATAAGGGGAGAAGCAAAGGACAAGATGGGGTAGTGTGTAGCAAAACAATGAAGTACAGAAACTGTAGCTTTAGAAATCGTTGGTTTTTTTTTTTTTTTTTTTTTTTTTTTGGTGTTGTTCAACTTAGCCCTAGGCTCGCTTTTTTTATCTACATCCAGTGACAGAGGGGGTACTTACTAGTCAAGCGAGTATGTAAACAGCTAGATGTCCAGACAAGGGCACTTTACTATTGTACTGGCAAGACAGTGCCTGAAAACACAGTTAGTGGCACTAAAATAGAAAGCATGTGGGACAACTACAACCAACACTTCCCTGCAAATAAGCAAAAGGGTAGTATGTGAGTGCAATTTTTCCCAAAAGGAAAAGGGGAGGGGATGGGACGGGAGGGTTGCTCTGTCTACCGGTGTAGTTTTATTTTGCTTTGTCTTGGGGAGGGGAGGGGAGGGAGAAGGAGGGGATTGAGTGAGCCGTTTCCTCTGTAACACACAAACAAATAAAAAGGAAGTTCCATAATCTTTTTAGTAGTTTTCTTTTTGGTGAAAATTTTTGAGAACTTCAGTAAGTGTGACCTGACCCGACTGACTGACACCCAAAGGGGAAAACAACAATAACGCACAACAAAATCAACAACAACAATGGTGGGTCTCGTGCTTACCTGTGGTGGTTTTGAAAAATGAAAAATTGAAATTGACCTTCACAAGGTAAAAATGAAAAACTAAAGGAGTGAAAAAAGGAACTCAAAGGACAAGAGTTCTGTACAAACTCTACTCTACTGCACAATCTATAAAAGTGGCCCAATGGCTCCTGATGCCACTGGCCTGGCTCTTAGACAGGTCTTACTCCAAGACTGCCCTCTACCCTCAGAGCCTCGTCCAAGGGGTAAGGGCCGTCGCTGGGGTAGACCCGTCCTAGCCAGCAGCCAACCAAAAATATTAACAAAAAGGAAGGGGGGCGGAAAGGGGGGAAAGGGGGGGGCAGACCCCAAAGGATGAAAAGAACAAAAAACACAAAATACAAAGGGTTAAAAATAAACATGGGGCAAACTGTCATTCTCTACACGCTTCTATACACACACTCTCACCCTCTAACTCTCACTCTAATTCTTATTCCCCTTGTTCCCCTTCCTTCCTCCGCTCTGTCTCCCCTTCTGTCCACCACCGCGACCATTGCGCCCTCTCTGCACCTCCTGGGGCGAGAGCACATGCTGCGTCGCTTGTGCCACTGAGTCGGTGAACACGTTCGACGTGTTGGACCTACCCTGAGCTGCATGGCGCTGGGGTCCTTTGGGAGCTGGGGAAGGAGCAGGTTGGGCGGAGGAGGTTTCATTGCCACGGCCTGCCGATGAGGAGGAGGAAGAAGTGGACTGCAGGTTGGGCGATGGAGGTTGTAGTGCCACGGCCTGCAGAGGTGGAGGAAGAAGAAGAAGAAGAGGAGGCTTGAGGTTGTCGGCCTATTCCCTCTCGAGCCGCTCGTGCCTCATTCTCCCTCCTTGTACTCTCCGCTGCAAAGGCCTGCCCCCTACTGCTCCGGTTGTCCGTCAGGGCATGCAACGTCGACTTTGCCTTGCACTTTTCCTTAACCGACCACTCATGCAAACCCACCACCTTCATCACCTCATACCACTGAGTGAAAGTAGCGGTAGAGAGGGGGAGTGACAACAAGGGTCTGCCATCCTGTTTCTCTCCCTGACGGTAGTGGAACAGGGAGATCCACTTCGTCACAGAAGAAGGCACCGGCGACCCCATGGTGAGGCACGGGAAAAGACCCCCCCTCTCCGTCCGCTCCTCCTCCGTCCACATCCAAGCCTCGCTCTGCGCCCTCAGCAATTCCCTCACCCTCGCTTGCTTCTTCTGGTCAGGGATGCCTTCCACTGACAGAGAATGCGAGCGATCCGCCCCCTCCATCGCGGTGTCGAGGTCCTCCTCCTGCTCCTGCTCATCATCATCCATCTCCTCCACCTTCACACGCACCTCGGTGTCTGCCGCCTCGGCCTGTCGCCCCACCTCCTCCTCCAGCTGATCCCGAGAAGGGGTTCCCCAGCTGACCCTGCCTTCCCGAACGACGATGACCGCGCTGGTCTTGCCCCAGGTGTCGCAGTATCCGGCCTCCCCTGCTATCTTCCTAACCGCCTGACGGGCGACCACCGACTCCGGGCAATCACCGTCCCCCTCCCCGTTCCCACTCCACGGCTGCTGTGTCGCCCAGCAGTACAGGAACTCGCCCGGGCACGGAGAAGCACCTTGAGGACCAAAGAGAGCCATCCAGTCGCCGACACAGTCAGGTTCGAGTCCTTCAGGGTCGTCGCCCACCGCTCTCCGCACCGCATGGCAGGGGAGGAATAGCCGCCCTTCGCACACCACCCCAAAGCACCGCCCGTATGCCACCATGCGTTCCGCCTCCAGCTGTCGGGAGAGGTTCACCGCCGTCAACAACAGAGTGGTCGCCTTCTGCTCCGACTCATGCTTAGCTGCGATGGCGTAATGCCTCTCGCAGCGTTGCCTGTCATACTCCGCCCGGAGCGACTCTCCTGCTTCGGGGTGCCGATCGCAGTCTTCCAAGTACTGCGCATGCATCCTCTTCGCGTCCTCTGCGAGTTCCCGCTTGTGCCTGGCGGTCAGCTCCTCCACACGATGCCTGTCCGCCGCCTTCGCCTGGTCCAGACGCACATTCTGTTCCTCCAGGAAACGACTCAACTCCTGCTGGCGGTCGCCAAAAGTGCCCCGAAGCGCGGCCAAATCCGGTCCCCACGACCGACGATGCTCCCGCCGTACCTCCAGGGCTTGCTGCCACGCGTCCGACACACGCTGCAACGCTTCCTTCTTCTCCTGGTCCGCCTTTTGTTGTTGCTGCTTCTGCTGTTTCCGTTGCTTCTCGTGCTTCTGCTGCTTCTGTTCTGCCTGCTGCCCCTCTTCGCCCGCCATTGGCATGTCTACCTCCTCGACGTCCTCGCCCTCGGGAGCTGGCACTGCTGGAGAAGGAGCCCGTTTAGGTGGTGGGTCTCCGCTCCCCTCCGCAGAGGCAGCCTGAGCCGGAACATTCGAGTGCAAAAAAGACAGGGCACTGAAGTATTCCGCCCTGCCAATTTGCGACAGAGGGCAGTGCTTGGACCCCTGAGCGCAGTGCAGACATGCCAGGCCACCACACGTGTGACAGCAGAAGTGTGCGTCCGACGCATCGAAGAGCTTGCTGCATTGTTCGCACTGCAGGAAAGTGTTCGACGCCTCCGCCTCCCTCGTTCCCACAAAAGCCATGGGGCGCTCTGACTGGCACTCCCCCTTACCACCTGTGGCCTCAAAAGACAGGATGTGCTGCTGCAGAGCCGGGTCCATGGTGAGGGGCTCGTAGTGTCCCGGGATACTGCCGGATCCATCTGCCGCATCCTGATCACCCGAGTGGAGGAGAATTTTTTTTTTTTTCTCTTTTATGTACTTGGTCTTTTTTTGTATGTGAGAATAGAAGAAAGGAAAAAGGAAGAATGGAGTAAACAATAAAGACAATAAAATGAACAGGAAAATGGAAAAGGAAAAAGGAAATGAAAAAATGATGACCAAAAAAGGTCGGTGTTTCAAGTTTTAGTATAAAAGGTGGGCGGTAAAGTAAAGTAAGTGGCCACTTCCTCCTAAACAAAACAAGAAACTGCATCGTGTGTTTGTTTTTTATTCTTTTTAATCAATTTGAATACACAGGCGTCACACTTATGGGGCAAAAAAAGGAAAAAAAGAAGACCTAATCCTCCTTACTTAAAAGAAGGGAAGGGAGAATAAAAAACACACGTGCCCATTGTTTCGTTGTCTGCAGGATGTCTTGTTTTAGTGCCTCACCTGGAAAAAGAAAAATGGATTCCACTCAGTAAAAATAGCACACCTGTTGAACACACGTCAGGCCAGGAACAGAAGAAAAGCAAACGCTTCCACGAATGGAAGCAAAAGAAAAGTGTGGTGAAAAAACCCTTTTGGCCAAGGTGGTCTTGACTCTCTGTCTACATACTTTGGGGATGCATGAAAAAATGAAACTAGATGATAGATAACAAGGAGTGTGCGAGAGTGGCCCTTCTCCAAGCTAAACAAAAAGCAAACACCCTCCACCCATCTGATCCCGCCCACAAACACAAACAATCACGACAGAAAACAAAACAGGCAGAGGATGACCAGGGTAGGTTTTACTTGGACAGCGAACCTCTGCCTCGATTCCTCTCACGCTCAGCAGGCGAGTTGCCTCAACTCTCCAGACCTGTGCTGCAACACAGGCCTGCACCTTTAGCCGCTTTTCGCTTCATGCCCCTCATCTGGCGCACTACTAACGGGGGACGCCCCATGTAGGCACATCGGTAGGATTTCGTCTTAACATAGTTTTTTGTGTAAAAAAAAATGAACCCCATTGGAGGAGAAGGACCACTGCCTTAGGCCGTTTTCTTGGCACCATCAGAGAAGGGCGGGCGAACTCGTTGAGGATGACCACAGATACCTCAAGAGCCTCCCCTGCCCCCGCCACTGCAATGGCATCCGCCCACGTACGCTGGTCTCCTCTGTCCCCACTCGTCATCAGCCGCTGCCAGACCCCAAAATTAGGGACAGCCGCACTCGACAGATCAGCGCGGCCCTGGACCTTCTTCACTGCCGCCTGGCGCAGACCCTCCACCGTCAAATCCGTGCGCCCGGTGGCGAAGAGCAAAGCCTCAAAAGCACAGTCCCCCGCCACAAACGACCAAGTCACCTTCGAGGCTCCCAGCTTGGCCGCCTGCTCCGTCGCCCGAGGCCTCTGCGCTGCCGGGCACTCACGCAAAAACTCCCACTCACGCACCACATCGAGACCAGGCCCTTCCGGAATCACGGTGGCCGAATCGAACCTCCCGGTCCGCTTCCTCGGTGGCTCCACGTGGTCCGGCTTCACGTCCCTCTTGCGCTTCCCCTGCTGCTCCTCCGTTCGGTCTGCAGGACGACTCATATCGTCGTCAGGGTTCGCATCGTCACAGAGAGGTTCCACGGCCCCTGCACTGCGGCGTCCAAACCGGTCCATGTCCTCTGCAGACGGTGCCACATCTACCTCCACACACGGCTCCCGCTTCAGGGTGGCAATCCCTACACACATAGCACCCCGCTCCAGAAAGGAAGATGCGACCTTTTTCTGGTACGCCACCGCAATGCTCTCCCGGATGCGCAACTCTGCCGACCCTGTCAGGTGCGACGTCTGTCCCGTCGTCAGGCCTCCAAGCTGCGCAATCAAGAGGTTCGCCTCGTCGCCTGCACCCCCGAAGGCTTCAAACACAATAGGGGAGAACTTGGTATTGATCTTGTTCAAATCCCGCTCGTGCTTCTCCCGTTTGACCTGGCCCTGGTTCTTCGCCGACCAGCCCACAAACTTCGAGGCCCCTGTTCTGTAGGAAGGCAAGGTGGGGCACACGTGGGTGATGTCCAAACAACGAGGTCCATTTTCCGCCACTCCTACTGGGAGGTAGACGTCGCCTGGCCGCTTCTTCGACTCCAACTCCACTCGCACGGTCTCCTCCAAAGCAGGGTCCAAGCCCGCCCCTTGAGCAGCTCGGTACACCGAATCCCGCAAGGCGTTGTGGCGGGCGACGCGGTGTTTGGAGTAGGGGCAGCCAAAGGTGTGGTCGCCAAAGGAGTCCATGACAACCCTTTTCTGCCCCCCCTGACATGCCGAGCAAGTCGTTCCCTCCGCATGGATGGCCACCCCTAGTCGGAAACGGGTCACAACCGCAAAATCCGCTGAAGACATCTGGTTCCTTGCTGAGGGTGTCGCCGTGAGGTACGTCCCGGAAAGCGGCAGGAGAAGGGACTTCATCCGTGCTCGGTCTCGCATGCAGAGCTGTTGCATCAACTTGTCTGCCTGGGCGTCAATCACCGCAGATGACAGACTCTGCTGCTCCAGGATCTTCTTCGGCTGAGCCCTGTCCACGTGAAACGCCACCGGTACCCTGGAGTTGTACTCCTCAGCCGCGCTGTTCCATCTCTCCTCATCCCAGGTGAAGGCAGGGTCCAAGGCCTGCGACAGTTGCAGGTTCCCTTTGAAGTCATGGGGACCACCAGGATCCAGCTGAAGGGCGGGTGCCCAGACAAACACCTGCAGCTGTACAGCGAGCTCTTCCTGAGGGTCCTCATGGACATCCTGGAGTACCAGGACGAGGTGGCCTGGAAGCGCCTTGCACTGTTCTTCACAGTGTTGCACCGGACACGGACAGAGCGAGGGGGCAAGGACCAGGAGCGACGTTTGACGAGCACCTGGGGGAAGGACTTGGAGGCTTGGAAGGCTGGCCAGTATGTCGCCCTGTGGGAGCAAACGGTAGAGGAGCGGAAGCCAAGGCCCTCTGGGTGGTCGGATGAAGACACTGACGAAGGGAGACGGAAGCGCACCATAGCCAAAGCGAGAGCAGGACTCCCGAGCCAGGCCATGTCATGCGCTACCAGCGACGGCCTCGCCCCACAGACACCGGCGACGCTGGAAAAGCTTCAGACGAAGCACCCAGCCGCAGCTGATGCCAAGGCCCTGGAGCAGGCGGATTGGCCACAGCCTCAGGAGGTCCCACCGGTGACAGTGGTGGAGGTGATGAAGGCCCTGCGGAGCATGCCGAAGTCATCGGCGGCGGGTCCCTCGAACGTGACGGGCGCGCACCTTCGTACACTTTGCCTACAGAGGCGGGCTAAGGGAACTTTGGCAGCGCTGGCCGCAGTGTTGACGTCTTTGGCACGAGGAAATGCTCCAGTGGAGGTGGCTGAGTTCTTCGCCGGCGCTAACTTGGTGGCTCTCCGGAAGCCTGCAAAGGGGCCGGGCCTGGAGGAGGACGTGCGTCCGATTGCGGTTGGGGACACTCTCCGCAGACTGGTGGGAAAGATTCTGTCGGCGCGAGTGCGGGTGCCTGCTAGGACGCTTCTTCTTCGAGGGAACCAGGTGGGGGTGGCAACGGCAAGGGGGGCGGCAGTGGCGACTGATGTTATCTCGCAGTACGCCGGGCGCAACCGCGGAAAAGGTAAAGTCATTTTGAAAATTGACTACCGTAACGCGTTCAACTGCGTAGACCGCCTGTCGATGCTAAGAGCGGTCGACGCCAACCTCCCCGAGCTGGCCCCATGGGTGCGATGGTGTTACCTGGAGCACTCTAGCCTGTTCTATGGTGGGGATACCATAAAGTCTCAGCGCGGAGCTCAACAAGGAGATCCCTTGGGCCCGCTTCTCTTCTCCCTGACCATCCACCAGATGGCGCTAGAGCTGAAGGGGCACCCAGGCCTGGATGGGACTTTGTGGTACCTCGATGACGGCTCTCTGAGGGGGTCCCCTAAGGCGGTTTTCGAGGCGTACCAGGTTCTGTGCACTCGTAGCTCCGAACTGGGGTTGGAGGTGAACGCGAACAAGTGTGAGCTCATCTCCACTGGTGGCGTCTCCAAGGAGGATCTCGAGGCCGTGGGGTTCACGTTGAACGAGGGTGGACAGGACGCCATGGGTGAAGGCGGGTTTCGGCTGTTGGATGTGGATGGGTTCGATTTCTTGGGCATCCCCATTGGGTCTGCGGCTTTCTGCGAGGAGTACATGGCCCGGAAGGTGGACGATTCCCGCCGCAACCTGGAAGCCCTTGTGGACCTCGGGGACTCCCAGGCAGCCTTCTACGTACTGAGATACTGCGAAGGCTACTGCCGCATGGTGTTCTACATGCGGGGGATCCCACAGTGCGCGGAGTACCTGACGGCTTTTGACGACCTGATTGACAGGTGCCTGGCTGCGCTTCTGCATGACCCGGATGGGGCGCTGCCGGAGTTGGCAAGGGCGCAGGCGGCGCTTCCTGTGGCGCTTGGGGGGCTGGGTATCCGTCGCACAGTGGACCATCGGACGGCTGCGTCCCTCGCCTCTCAGTCAGGGAACCTGCAACTGTCGCAGGCCTTGGACCCTGCGTTCACCTGGGATGAGGAGAGATGGAACAGCGCGGCTGAGGAGTACAACTCCAGGGTACCGGTGGCGTTTCACGTGGACAGGGCTCAGCCGAAGAAGATCCTGGAGCAGCAGAGTCTGTCGTCTGCGGTGATTGACGCCCAGGCAGACAAGTTGATGCAACAGCTCTGCATGCGAGACCGAGCACGGATGAAGTCCCTTCTCCTGCCGCTTTCTGGGACGTACCTCACGGCGACACCCTCAGCAAGGAACCAGATGTCTTCAGCGGACTTTGCGGTTGTGACCCGTTTCCGACTAGGGGTGGCCATCCATGCGGAGGGAACGACTTGCTCGGCATGTCAGGGGGGGCAGAAAAGGGTTGTCATGGACTCCTTTGGCGACCACACCTTTGGCTGCCCCTACGCCAAACACCGCGTCGCCCGCCACAACGCCTTGCGGGATTCGGTGTACAGAGCGGCTCAAGGGGCGGGCTTGGACCCTGCTTTGGAGGAGACCGTGAGAGTGGATTTGGAGTCGAAGAAGCGGCCAGGCGACGTCTACCTCCCAGTAGGAGTGGCGGAAAATGGACCTCGTTGTTTGGACATCACCCACGTGTGCCCCACCTTGCCTTCCTACAGAACAGGGGCCTCGAAGTTTGTGGGCTGGTCGGCGAAGAACCAGGGCCAGGTCAAACGGGAGAAGCACGAGCGGGATTTGAACAAGATCAACACCAAGTTCTCCCCTATTGTGTTTGAAGCCTTCGGGGGTGCAGGCGACGAGGCGAACCTCTTGATTGCGCAGCTTGGAGGCCTGACGACGGGACAGACGTCGCACCTGACAGGGTCGGCAGAGTTGCGCATCCGGGAGAGCATTGCGGTGGCGTACCAGAAAAAGGTCGCATCTTCCTTTCTGGAGCGGGGTGCTATGTGTGTAGGGATTGCCACCCTGAAGCGGGAGCCGTGTGTGGAGGTAGATGTGGCACCGTCTGCAGAGGACATGGACCGGTTTGGACGCCGCAGTGCAGGGGCCGTGGAACCTCTCTGTGATGATGCGAACCCTGACGACGATATGAGTCGTCCTGCTCCAGACCGGTCGGAGGAGCAGCAGGGGAAGCGCAAGAGGGACGTGAAGCCGGACCACGTGGAGCCACCGAGGAAGCGGACCGGGAGGTTCGATTCGGCTACCGTGATTCCGGAAGGGCCGGGTCTCGATGTGGTGCGTGAGTGGGAGTTTTTGCGTGAGTGCCCGGCAGCGCAGAGGCCTCGGGCGACGGAACAGGCGGCCAAGCTGGGAGCCTCGAAGGTGACTTGGTCGTTTGTGGCGGGGGACTGTGCTTTTGAGGCTTTGCTCTTCGCCACTGGGCGCACGGATTTGTCGGTGGAGGGTCTGCGCCAGGCGGCAGTGAAGAAGGTCCAGGGCCGCGCTGATCTGTCGAGTGCGGCTGTCCCTAATTTTGGGGTCTGGCAGCGGCTGATGACGAGTGGGGACAGAGGAGACGAGCGTACGTGGGCGGATGCCATTGCAGTGGCGGGGGCAGGGGAGGCTCTTGAGGTATCTGTGGTCATCCTCAACGAGTTCGCCCGCCCTTCTCTGATGGTGCCAAGAAAACGGCCTAAGGCAGTGGTCCTTCTCCTCCACTCGGGTGACCAGGATGCGGCAGATGGATCCGGCAGTATCCCGGGACACTACGAGCCCCTCACCATGGACCCGGCTCTGCAGCAGCACATCCTGTCTTTTGAGGCCACAGGTGGTAAGGGGGAGTGCCAGTCAGAGCGCCCCATGGCTTTTGTGGGAGCGAGGGAGGCGGAGGCGTCGAACACTTTCCTGCAGTGCGAACAATGCAGCAAGCTCTTCGATGCGTCGGACGCACACTTCTGCTGTCACACGTGTGGTGGCTTGGCATGTCTGCACTGCGCTCAGGGGTCCAAGCACTGCCCTCTGTCGCAAATTGGCAGGGCGGAATATTTCAGTGCCCTGTCTTTTTTGCACTCGAATGTTCCGGCTCAGGCTGCCTCTGCGGAGGGGAGCGGAGACCCACCACCTAAACGGGCTCCTTCTCCAGCAGTGCCAGCTCCCGAGGGCGAGGACGTCGAGGAGGTAGACATGCCAATGGCGGGCGAAGAGGGGCAGCAGGCAGAACAGAAGCAGCAGAAGCACGAGAAGCAACGGAAACAGCAGAAGCAGCAACAACAAAAGGCGGACCAGGTGAAGAAGGAAGCGTTGCAGCGTGCGTCGGACGCGTGGCAGCAAGCCCTGGAGGTACGGCGGGAGCATCGTCGGTCGTGGGGACCGGATTTGGCCGCGCTTCGGGGCACTTTTGGCGACCGCCAGCAGGAGTTGAGTCGTTTCCTGGAGGAACAGAATGTGCGTCTGGACCAGGCGAAGGCGGCGGACAGGCATCGTGTGGAGGAGCTGACCGCCAGGCACAAGCGGGAACTCGCAGAGGACGCGAAGAGGATGCATGCGCAGTACTTGGAAGACTGCGATCGGCACCCCGAAGCAGGAGAGTCGCTCCGGGCGGAGTATGACAGGCAACGCTGCGAGAGGCATTACGCCATCGCAGCTAAGCATGAGTCGGAGCAGAAGGCGACCACTCTGTTGTTGACGGCGGTGAACCTCTCCCGACAGCTGGAGGCGGAACGCATGGTGGCATACGGGCGGTGCTTTGGGGTGGTGTGCGAAGGGCGGCTATTCCTCCCCTGCCATGCGGTGCGGAGAGCGGTGGGCGACGACCCTGAAGGACTCGAACCTGACTGTGTCGGCGACTGGATGGCTCTCTTTGGTCCTCAAGGTGCTTCTCCGTGCCCGGGCGAGTTCCTGTACTGCTGGGCGACACAGCAGCCGTGGAGTGGGAACGGGGAGGGGGACGGTGATTGCCCGGAGTCGGTGGTCGCCCGTCAGGCGGTTAGGAAGATAGCAGGGGAGGCCGGATACTGCGATACCTGGGGCAAGACCAGCGCGGTCATCGTCGTTCGGGAAGGCAGGGTCAGCTGGGGAACCCCTTCTCGGGATCAGCTGGAGGAGGAGGTGGGGCGACAGGCCGAGGCGGCAGACACCGAGGTGCGTGTGAAGGTGGAGGAGATGGATGATGATGAGCAGGAGCAGGAGGAGGACCTCGACACCGCGATGGAGGGGGCGGATCGCTCGCTTTCTCTGTCAGTGGAAGGCATCCCTGACCAGAAGAAGCAAGCGAGGGTGAGGGAATTGCTGAGGGCGCAGAGCGAGGCTTGGATGTGGACGGAGGAGGAGCGGACGGAGAGGGGGGGTCTTTTCCCGTGCCTCACCATGGGGTCGCCGGTGCCTTCTTCTGTGACGAAGTGGATCTCCCTGTTCCACTACCGTCAGGGAGAGAAACAGGATGGCAGACCCTTGTTGTCACTCCCCCTCTCTACCGCTACTTTCACTCAGTGGTATGAGGTGATGAAGGTGGTGGGTTTGCATGAGTGGTCGGTTCAGGAAAAGTGCAAGGCAAAGTCGACGTTGCATGCCCTGACGGACAACCGGAGCAGTAGGGGGCAGGCCTTTGCAGCGGAGAGTACAAGGAGGGAGAATGAGGCACGAGCGGCTCGAGAGGGAATAGGCCGACAACCTCAAGCCTCCTCTTCTTCTTCTTCTTCCTCCACCTCTGCAGGCCGTGGCACTACAACCTCCATCGCCCAACCTGCAGTCTCCACTTCTTCCTCCTCCTCATCGGCAGGCCGTGGCAATGCAACCTCCTCCGCCCAACCTGCTCCTTCCCCAGCTCCCAAAGGACCCCAGCGCCAGGCAGCTCAGGGTAGGTCCAACACGTCGAACGTGTTCACCGACGCAGTGGCACAAGCGACGCAGCATGTGCTCTCGCCCCAGGAGGTGCAGAGAGGGCGCAATGGTCGCGGTGGTGGACAGAAGGGGAGACAGAGCGGAGGAAGGAAGGGGAAAAAGGGGAATAAAAAGAATTAGAGAGTTAGAGAGTTAGAGGGTGAGAGTGTGTGTGTAGAAGCGTGTAGAGAATGACAGTTTGCCCCATGTTTATTTTTAACCCTTTTTATTTTGTGTTTTTTGTTCTTTTCATCCTTTGGGGTTTGCCCCCCCTTTCCCCCCTTTCCGCCCCCCTTCCTATTTGTTAATATTTTTGGTTGGCTGCTGGCTAGGACGGTTCTACCCCAGCGACGGCCCTTACCCCTTGGACGAGGCTCTGAGGGTAGAGGGCAGTCTCGGAGTAAGACCTGTCTAAGAGCCAGGCCAGTGGCATCAGGAGCCATTGGGCCACTTTTATAGATTGTGCAGTAGAGTAGAGTTTGTACAGAACTCTTGTCCTTTGAGTTCCTTTTTTCACTCCTTTAGTTTTTCATTTTTACCTTGTGAAGGTCAATTTCAATTTTTCATTTTTCAAAACCACCACAGGTAAGCACGAGACCCACCATTGTTGTTGTTGATTTTGTTGTGCGTTATTGTTGTTTTCCCCTTTGGGTGTCAGTCAGTCGGGTCAGGTCACACTTGCTGAAGTTCTCAAAAATTTTCACCAAAAAGAAAACTACTAAAAAGATTATGGAACTTCCTTTTTATTTGTTTGTGTGTTACAGAGGAAACGGCTCACTCAATCCCCTCCTTCTCCTCCCCTCCCCTCCCCAAGACAAAGCAAAATAAAACTACACCGGTAGACAGAGCAACCCTCCCGTCCCATCCCCTCCCCTTTTCCTTTTGGGAAAAA
The DNA here is from genome assembly GCA_964035575.1 of Rhynchopus sp. YZ270_cl-10. Lineage (NCBI taxonomy): Eukaryota > Euglenozoa > Diplonemea > Diplonemida > Diplonemidae > Rhynchopus > Rhynchopus sp. YZ270_cl-10. The sequence continues at coordinate 1,133,116 of OZ037931.1, forward strand.
TTGCACTCACTTACTACCCTTTTGCTTATTTGCAGGGAAGTGTTGGTTGTAGTTGTCCCACATGCTTTCTATTTTAGTGCCACTAACTGTGTTTTCAGGCACTGTCTTGCCAGTACAATAGTAAAGTGCCCTTGTCTGGACATCTAGCTGTTTACATACTCGCTTGACTAGTAAGTACCCCCTCTGTCACTGGATGTAAATAAAAAAAGCGAGCCTAGGGCTAAGTTGAACAACACCAAAAAAAAAAAAAAAAAAAAAAAAAAAAAAAAAAAAAAAAAAAATGCAGGTTCCCTGACTGAGAGGCGAGGGACGCAGCTGTCCGATGGTCCACGGTGCGACGGATACCCAGCCCCCCAAGCGCCACAGGAAGCGCCGCCTGCGCCCTTGCCAACTCCGGCAGCGCCCCATCCGGGTCATGCAGAAGCGCAGCCAGGCACCTGTCGATCAGGTCGTCAAAGGCCGTCAGGTACTCCGCGCACTGTGGGATCCCCCGCATGTAGAACACCATGCGGCAGTAGCCTTCGCAGTATCTCAGTACGTAGAAGGCTGCCTGGGAGTCCCCGAGGTCCACAAGGGCTTCCAGGTTGCGGCGGGAATCGTCCACCTTCTGGGCCATGTACTCCTCGCAGAAAGCCGCAGACCCAATGGGGATGCCCAAGAAGTCGAACCCATCCACATCCAACAGCCGGAACCCGCCTTCACCCATGGCGTCCTGTCCACCCTCGTTCAACGTGAACCCCACGGCCTCGAGATCCTCCTTGGAGACGCCACCAGTGGAGATGAGCTCACACTTGTTCGCGTTCACCTCCAACCCCAGTTCGGAGCTACGAGTGCACAGAACCTGGTACGCCTCAAAAACCGCCTTAGGGGACCCCCGCAGAGAGCCGTCATCGAGGTACCACAAAGTCCCATCCAGGCCTGGGTGCCCCTTTTTTTTTTTTTTTTTTTTTTTTTTAAATCGGTTTTTTTTTTTTTTTTTTTTTTTTTTTCCCGGTGGTCCGGGTTTTGAGTGTTTTTAGTGTTTTCTTTTTCCCGGAGAGGGTTGGGGGGAGGTGATCAGGGGTCTCAGGGACCTCGAATCAAAACAGAGGTGTCTTGACAAAAAAGGCTCAAAGGTGCAGAGGTCTGTTTAGCCTTACAGCAAATCCTTTAAAAAGGAAAGGCCTTGAGACATAACATAAGAGGGTTTTGAGACAGACAGAGGGGCTCAACAAATAAGACCTTCCAGGACCCAAGTTTTTTCGCAGTTGAACGCGTTACGGTAGTCAATTTTCAAAATGACTTTACCTTTTCCGCGGTTGCGCACGGCGTACTGCGAGATAACATCAGTCGCCACTGCCGCCCCCCTTGCCGTTGCCACCCCCACCTGGTTCCCTCGAAGAAGAAGCGTCCTAGCAGGCACCCGCACTCGCGCCGACAGAATCTTTCCCACCAGTCTGCGGAGAGTGTCCCCAACCGCAATCGGACGCACGTCCTCCTCCAGGCCCGGCCCCTTTGCAGGCTTCCGGAGAGCCACCAAGTTAGCGCCGGCGAAGAACTCAGCCACCTCCACTGGAGCATTTCCTCGTGCCAAAGACGTCAACACTGCGGCCAGCGCTGCCAAAGTGCCCTTAGCCCGCCTCTGTAGGCAAAGTGTACGAAGGTGCGCGCCCGTCACGTTCGAGGGACCCGCCGCCGATGACTTCGGCATGCTCCGCAGGGCCTTCATCACCTCCACCACTGTCACCGGTGGGACCTCCTGAGGCTGTGGCCAATCCGCCTGCTCCAGGGCCTTGGCATCAGCTGCGGCTGGGTGCTTCGTCTGAAGCTTTTCCAGCGTCGCCGGTGTCTGTGGGGCGAGGCCGTCGCTGGTAGCGCATGACATGGCCTGGCTCGGGAGTCCTGCTCTCGCTTTGGCTATGGTGCGCTTCCGTCTCCCTTCGTCAGTGTCTTCATCCGACCACCCAGAGGGCCTTGGCTTCCGCTCCTCTACCGTTTGCTCCCACAGGGCGACATACTGGCCAGCCTTCCAAGCCTCCAAGTCCTTCCCCCAGGTGCTCGTCAAACGTCGCTCCTGGTCCTTGCCCCCTCGCTCTGTCCGTGTCCGGTGCAACACTGTGAAGAACAGTGCAAGGCGCTTCCAGGCCACCTCGTCCTGGTACTCCAGGATGTCCATGAGGACCCTCAGGAAGAGCTCGCTGTACAGCTGCAGGTGTTTGTCTGGGCACCCGCCCTTCAGCTGGATCCTGGTGGTCCCCATGACTTCAAAGGAGGGGAGGTCATCCTGATCTGTCAGCATTCCTCGACTGGAGGGAGACGGAGCGGTGAAGCCTTCTTCGCCAAAGTGCACCGTACAGGTGTTGCAGACCTCCTTGCTCTGCGGCAATAGCATGTCGCACTGATCGTTCGCACAGCGCAACATGCCCAAGTGGCCCAACAGCTCGTCGGGGATGTACGCTCCATCCGCCTGGTGGCGACGCATATGCTGCAGCAAGCCCTTACGAGACAGGCCCCCGACCGCATCACTCGAAGACAAAATTCCCGCTCTGCATCCATCAAAGGGGCAGAACACCCGATCCGCATTGATGTGCCCCAGCTTGGTAGCCAGGGGGGCGGTGGTGGTGGTGTTGGTGGGGATGATGCCATCCAAATGCGCTGTGTCCAGCACTGCCTGCCGAGCCTCCTTCCTCATCTTCTCTGCCATCCCCTCCTTGGTCTTCCCCACCTCCGGGACAAGCTCCACTGCCTCAAAGTGAGAGTCACAGAGAGCGATGACGACCGTGGGAAGTTTCGCTTGGAAGCTCTCCGCGTACGACTTGGCGACTCTTTTGCTACCAGGGGTGATGCGCACGAGGGGGTTCTCTTCCGACGCCTGCACCACCACGATGTTGATGCGGGATGCTGTCGCGGTGAGCTGAAGCCCCAAGTGGTTGAGGTGGGCCTCGCCGGTCACACCATTGGCAAACTCCGTCATGGCCTCCTGCGACCCCAGCACCTGCACCAGGCGGTTCGACACCTCCACTGCTGTGTCATACAGCTGCTTGCGCATTGCCCTCACGTCCGGCTGCGTGTCGTGGTCCCAGAGGTGTAGTGCCACATAACCACAATCATTTGTGGACACGTTGGGGATGCGTTTAGCTCCAAACTTCGCCAGAGTCGCGTCCACAGACACCGCTTGCTCTGTATACGCAGGAGCGTTCACGTTTGCGCACCCACCGGTCAACGCAAACGGGGACAAGCTGATCGGGTGCTCCGGATCAGCAGGGGCAGGGCGCAGGTCCCAGGGCGTCACCGCTCGCCACAACAGCGACAGCAAGACCAGTAGGGACACCACCAGCATGCCAAATGCCATCCCGATCCTACGAGTCCACCTGCGTGCTGCCACACGGCGCACCTCCAAGAGAAGAACCCAGCCAAGTGGGCGCGCGACGCCGACCAGTGCCACAAAACCCGCCAAACAACCACCTGCGGACCATGCAACCCACACCCACTCGGCTGCACACACCGACAACTGACCCACCCCCATCACACTGGCCCTCACCAAGCTGGCAGCCACTCGGATCCCTCCGGTCCATCGGCGCACTCGCTCGCTCGCCCCTTCCAGCCACCGCCATCCTCTCCGAACGCGGCACAGTCCCCGCAGCACACCCACCCCCAGCACCTCCGCGTCCCGAAAAAGCGCGCAACCCAAAACATGTGGCGCTGACCTCCCAAGCTCAGACCCCACAAAAACCAGAACCCAGATGGCCACACACTGCAAAGCACCTCTCAACGCATCGGCGACCCTGATCCTGCGGAAAACTGGGTGCGCTGCCGGAGAGGGCGGACGATTGCAGGGCGCCTTGCGCCGACGGAGCCTGCCCGCCTGTGACTTGGTCCAGTTCAAGGACCGGTGTCCTCGTCGCGTCCTCCTGGTCCTCCTGCCCACTAGCCACAAAATGAGATGACTGAGGGTAGGGGCGCGTCTGTCCTTCCACAGATCCAGGACCGCGAACGACACAAACACTCCCCACTCAGGTGCCTCGACTACCCAGCAGGGGTCAGGTTGAGCAAGGAGGTGAAGACCTCCCAGAGGTTGCACCACCAGTCGAACCAAAACTCTATCTGTACACACCCCTTTTGCCACACCCGCATCATCACACAGCCACTCTGTCCTTCTCGCCCCTCAAGGCTGACCCCGAACACCAGCATACCTCGCTCACCACCCCCTAAGTTGTTGTTGCTGCGTCTGCTGTTGATGTTGGTGCTGCTGTTGGACCTGCTGTTGGAACTGCTGCTGCAGAAGTCTATGGAACTGCAGTTGAAACTGCTGTTGTGCCTGCTGTTGGAACTGCTGCTGGAACTGCTTTTGGAGACGCTGTTGGAACCGCTGCTGCAGAAGTCTGTGGAACTGCTGTTGAAACTGCTGTTAAGCCTACTGTTGGAACTGCTGTTGGACCTGCCGTTAGAGCTGCTGCCGCAGAAGTCCTTGCTGGTGAAACTGCTGTTGTGCCTGCTGTTGTGCCTGTTGCTGGAACTGCTTTTGGAAACGCTGTTGGAACTGCTGCTGCAGAAGCCATTGGAACTGCTAATGAAACTGCTGTTGTTGAGCCTGCTGTTGGAACTGCTGATGGACCTGCCGTTGGAGCTGCTGCTGCAGAAGTCTTTGGAACTGCAGTTGAAACTGCTGTTGTGCCTGCTGTTGGAACTGCTGCTGGACCTGCTGTTGGACCTGCTGTTGGAACCGCTGCAGAAGTCTGTGGAACTGCTGTTGAAACTGCTGTTAAGCCTACTGTTGGAACTGCTGTTGGACCTGCCGTTAGAGCTGCTGCCGCAGAAGTCCTTGCTGTTGAAACTGCTGTTGTTGAGCCTGCTGTTGGAACTGCTGATGGACCTGCCGTTGGAGCTGCTGCTGCAGAAGTCTTTGGAACTGCAGTTGAAACTGCTGTTGTGCCTGCTGTTGGAACTGCTGCTGGAACTGCTGCTGGAACTGCTTTTGGAAACGCTCGTGGAACTGCTGCTGCAGAAGCCGTTGGAACTGCTGTTTAAACTGCTGTTGTGCCTGCTGTTGGACCTGCTGTTGGAACCGCTGCTGCTGAAGCCTTTGGAACTGCTGGTGAAAAAGCTGTAGAGCCTGCTGTTGGAACTGCTGCTGTAAAGGCCTTTGGAACCAGGGGTGATACTGGGACCCCACCCAGGACTCCGAAGATTTCGTTTTTGCTGCTATCACAGTTGCAGCCACTGATGTGGTTGGGCATACATTGCCTCTTTTTGGGGATATCATGGGGGGAAGGGGGGTGTGGGTTGTTATGACAACAGTTCTTTGCTTTGTTGCCTCCACACACGTTTTTGTTGCTGCTATCAAAGCTGCAGCTGCTTGGGTTGTTGGGCTCAAGAGGCCTCTTTTTGGGGTAAAAAAGGGGGGGAAGGGGGCTCCTGCCACTGATGAGGAAGCTGTTGTAGCTGCCGCTCCTGCTGTTGGTGCTCCTGCTACTGCTGTTGATGCAGCTTAAGTTGTTGCTCCTGTTGCTGCTGTTGCTGCTGCTGCTGCTGCTGTTGTTGCTGCTGCAGTTGCAGCTGGTGTAGCATATGTTGTTGCTGCTGTTGCTGCTGCTGCTGCTGTTGCTGCTTTTGTTGCTGCTGTTGCTGCTGCTGCAGTTGCAGCTGGTGTAGCATATGCTGCTGTTGCTGCTGTTCACTTGTCCCCTTTGCCCTCCTCCCCTGAAGAAGAAGTGGGGAGGCGCAGGTCAGGCTGAGGACCTTTCCGCTGCTAGCCATCCTACACCCTTTATACACATACCTGGGGTGTTTCCGACCAGCAGCCCCTCGGTCTCCTGGTTGTGTCCTTTTCAGACACACCCTTCCACCGAGAGCACCGCTCGCTACCACCCGTTGGCTTCTTCCGTATCACAGAAACTTCCGAAGTCCGCGGGGTGTGTAACTCACTGTGGCCCGACTGTACATTGAGCCCTCTGCTTGAGAGGACCGGCTGGTGACCCAGTCTGTAGCGACCCCATGCGTCCCAGTTTGTGGTTTCACGCACTGGTGGGACACAGCCAGCTCGCGCTGACCACTCCAGTCGCCCGGAGGTGGAACCGACGGTCTGAACCGCATGAATCTGCCGACCCAATGCGATCTTTGACCGTTAGCCAGCCGATTACTCGACCTGACCTCTGCTCGGCAAGTTGGCCACGCCTGTCTGCAGGGGAGTGACTCCCCACAAGTATGCATCTGACACAACTCCCTAACAGATTCACCAGCCTAGCCTGTTCACATCCCATCCGTCGCGGTTATGTCACCACTCACTAGTGTCGGAGTCTGTTACATGTGAGCCCCAACATCGAACGAGTGCTGCTCACAAAGGCACCACCGCAGCAAATAGCGGTGCAGTTGCTTGCAGTCGTCGAGTGTGCTCACCATGTGGGTAGTCCCTGACTACACCGGCCTCTCTCTCCCTAGAGGCCGTTGCAACGGTCACCCAGACTCCAATGCGGACAGGAGTGGCTACAGAAGTCTTTGATGGGGGCTTTTACATGGGAGGCACACCCTGACCTGGACGGACCAGTTCTGTGGCTGTGGATCACCCCTGTGGATTCAAACAGTGGACGCACCCGGTGCGTCACTGCAGACACCCAGCCAAGGTCCAGGGAGGACGACATCTCCTGAGCGTACCGACAGCATCCGTGAAGTCCCGAAGGCCAACGCAGCCGCTGCAGACGTTCGGAAGAAGCGCCTCACCCATCGTAGATAGCCCTGACAGCAGCCACAAGCGTGCAGTAAAAACCACACAATGCAGATACAGCAGTCACCCAGTGAGATGGTCCAGGTCCCCGTCAGCAAGCCGCCATTGGCAACTACCAAACACCAACCTCTCAGCCACCCCTGTGTGTCCTTTGCTAGTGTGTGTTGACATACCTGGAATTCCGGATGCTAGGTGAGGACTGTCGTCCCCGTACCACACACCACCCACTGTCTCCGAGGAGCAGCCCGGGTGATGCGCCGACTAGGAGGTTACACGCCAGACATTGTCTCGTCTGCTGGTCAACGGGGCAACAAACCCACCAGGGTCCCCTCTCGGGAACGCACGCCTCCTGTTAGCAGCTACCCGTCGGGGGGCCTAATCCCCTGGGAGCTGCTGTTGCTGCTGTTGCTGCTGTTGCTGCTGTTGCTGCTGTTGCTGCTGTTGCTGCTGTTGCTGCTGTTGCTGCTGTTGCTGCTGTTGCTGCTGTTGCTGCTGTTGCTGCTGTTGCTGCTGTTGCTGCTGTTGCTGCTGTTGCTGCTGTTGCTGCTGTTGCTGCCGTTGTTGCTGCTGCTGCAGTTGCAGCTGGTGTAGTATATGCTGCTGTTGCTGCTGTTGCTGCTGTTGCTGCTGTTGCTGCTGTTGCTGCCGTTGTTGCTGCTGCTGCAGTTGCAGCTGGTGTAGTATATGCTGCTGTTGCTGCTGTTGCTGCTGTTGCTGCTGTTGCTGCTGTTGCTGCTGTTGCTGCTGTTGCTGCTGTTGCTGCTGTTGCTGCTGTTGCTGCCGTTGTTGCTGCTGCTGCAGTTGCAGCTGGTGTAGTATATGCTGCTGTTGCTGCTGTTGCTGCTCTTGTTGTTGCTGCTGGTGTAGCTCCTGCTGCTGCTGCTGATGCAGACATGCAGCACCACCCACAACGCCCCCAAAAGGGCCTTCCTCCTCATTTTTAAAAAAGCAAAAACCAAAAAACGAAAACAAAGAAGGACAAGACACACTACGCCTTGCGCTTCGCCGGCCTGCACTCCTCTACCGTTGCCCAGGGACCGCCCCGTGGAGGCGTACAAGGCTCACAATAAAACAAAGGAAAGGGGGAGGGAGGGAGGGTAAAAAGAAAGGACAAGTGTGTTGTAATGTGTAAAAAATGGTCCCCTGTAAAAAATGGTCCCCTGTAAAAAATGGTCCCCGGGTTTGCGGGTTTGCGAGTAGGTTATTGACACTACTCATAGCTGTTTACATACTCGCTTGACCAGTAAGTACCCCCTCTGTCACTGGATGCAGATAAAAAAAAGCGAGCCCAGGGCTAAGTTGAACAACACCAAAAAAAAAAAAAAAAAAAAAAAAAAAATTGACACTACTGGCATGCTTCACAGCACACTTTCATGTGGAGCTGTGGAGCTGTGGAGCTGTGGAGCTGTGGAGCTGTGGAGCTGTGGAGCTGTGGAGCTGTGGAGCTGTGGAGCTGTGGAGCTGTGGAGCTGTGGAGCTGTGGAGCTGTGGAGCTGTGGAGCTGTGGAGCTGTGGAGCTGTGGAGCTGTGGAGCTGTGGAGCTGTGGAGCTGTGGAGCTGTGGAGCTGTGGAGCTGTGGAGCTGTGGAGCTGTGGAGCTGTGGAGCTGTGGAGCTGTGGAGCTGTGGAGCTGTGGAGCTGTGGAGCTGTGGAGCTGTGGAGCTGTGGAGCTGTGGAGCTGTGGAGCTGTGGAGCTGTGGAGCTGTGGAGCTGTGGAGCTGTGGAGCTGTGGAGCTGTGGAGCTGTGGAGCTGTGGAGCTGTGGAGCTGTGGAGCTGTGGAGCTGTGGAGCTGTGGAGCTGTGGAGCTGTGGAGCTGTGGAGCTGTGGAGCTGTGGAGCTGTGGAGCTGTGGAGCTGTGGAGCTGTGGAGCTGTGGAGCTGTGGAGCTGTGGAGCTGTGGAGCTGTGGAGCTGTGGAGCTGTGGAGCTGTGGAGCTGTGGAGCTGTGGAGCTGTGGAGCTGTGGAGCTGTGGAGCTGTGGAGCTGTGGAGCTGTGGAGCTGTGGAGCTGTGGAGCTGTGGAGCTGTGGAGCTGTGGAGCTGTGGAGCTGTGGAGCTGTGGAGCTGTGGAGCTGTGGAGCTGTGGAGCTGTGGAGCTGTGGAGCTGTGGAGCTGTGGAGCTGTGGAGCTGTGGAGCTGTGGAGCTGTGGAGCTGTGGAGCTGTGGAGCTGTGGAGCTGTGGAGCTGTGGAGCTGTGGAGCTGTGGAGCTGTGGAGCTGTGGAGCTGTGGAGCTGTGGAGCTGTGGAGCTGTGGAGCTGTGGAGCTGTGGAGCTGTGGAGCTGTGGAGCTGTGGAGCTGTGGAGCTGTGGAGCTGTGGAGCTGTGGAGCTGTGGAGCTGTGGAGCTGTGGAGCTGTGGAGCTGTGGAGCTGTGGAGCTGTGGAGCTGTGGAGCTGTGGAGCTGTGGAGCTGTGGAGCTGTGGAGCTGTGGAGCTGTGGAGCTGTGGAGCTGTGGAGCTGTGGAGCTGTGGAGCTGTGGAGCTGTGGAGCTGTGGAGCTGTGGAGCTGTGGAGCTGTGGAGCTGTGGAGCTGTGGAGCTGTGGAGCTGTGGAGCTGTGGAGCTGTGGAGCTGTGGAGCTGTGGAGCTGTGGAGCTGTGGAGCTGTGGAGCTGTGGAGCTGTGGAGCTGTGGAGCTGTGGAGCTGTGGAGCTGTGGAGCTGTGGAGCTGTGGAGCTGTGGAGCTGTGGAGCTGTGGAGCTGTGGAGCTGTGGAGCTGTGGAGCTGTGGAGCTGTGGAGCTGTGGAGCTGTGGAGCTGTGGAGCTGTGGAGCTGTGGAGCTGTGGAGCTGTGGAGCTGTGGAGCTGTGGAGCTGTGGAGCTGTGGAGCTGTGGAGCTGTGGAGCTGTGGAGCTGTGGAGCTGTGGAGCTGTGGAGCTGTGGAGCTGTGGAGCTGTGGAGCTGTGGAGCTGTGGAGCTGTGGAGCTGTGGAGCTGTGGAGCTGTGGAGCTGTGGAGCTGTGGAGCTGTGGAGCTGTGGAGCTGTGGAGCTGTGGAGCTGTGGAGCTGTGGAGCTGTGGAGCTGTGGAGCTGTGGAGCTGTGGAGCTGTGGAGCTGTGGAGCTGTGGAGCTGTGGAGCTGTGGAGCTGTGGAGCTGTGGAGCTGTGGAGCTGTTTTTTCTACCCCCAAAACGTCCAGAAAAGGATGTCAAAAGGGGAAAAAACCCTTAGCCTGAAGTACAGAAATGAGGTGAGTGCACAATAATAGGGGAAAGGAATAAACTACAAGTCTCAGATGTTTTAATCATTTCCCACCACAAAGTATTTGTCCTAATAAAAAAATAAGCTGTTGTCTTTCAGAGTGAGTTGTGCGTTGGGGGGGGGTGGGTGGGTGGGGAAAAATAAAAATCAACAGCTTCTTTTTTTTGTGTTCACCCTGTTTTTTTTTGTTTTTGCGCCAAACGAAAAGGCGACGAGATAAAACGTACGGAGGTGCATGTTGCGTGCCACTACAATCCACTACACGCCAACAAATGTGCTCGGTTGCGAAGCATTGGGGAGGGGGAGGGGGGGATGCATAACGAATATTTTCAGTCAGGACTATTAACACTGTCCACGAAAACAAAAATGAAAAAGATACACAGGGCACTCCATTACTGTCCAGTACTAATTGCGTACTTTCGCGAAATGGTGCAACCCCAAGTAAAGGCAAAGAGCTGTATACACAGACTCAATACGCCCTGTGTTTGTTCTCGAAAAAGAGA